>KV751375.1:3961375-3997999 GCA_001698575.1 Mola mola | reverse complement strand
ATTTAAGTAGTTTTCTTTCCAGCTGTAAAGAAATACGTTTCTTTGTGTTGGACACTAGATGGCATCATCCGTAAATACACGTATGTTCGGACACCAGTCACGTACATACGTGGAAAGTTTGAGTTTGCTTTCTGTCATTTAAAAGTCGTCTCCATCATTAAAAAAAACAACTAGTTCATTTTTACAGTGCAAACTGACATCTTAAGACTTTCTTCAGCAGTTTAAATCCTAGAAACAATATCATAAATCACAAAATAAAGCAAAAGTTTGAGAAGCTGCAACCTTCAAATGTTGAAATGGCTGAAAGGATTAACTGATTACCGAATAGTTTGCAACAAATTTTCTTTCGACCGGCTAATCGTGACAGCTTGACTATTCTTCCTTCCATCATTTTCATCTGATATGGCATTTTAAGAGCAAATCCTAGACTTTCAATTTTATTGATGCAGTTCACTTTAAGTTATTTTAACTAAATGCACATTATGATGTGGAATTATTACATTTGCAGATGATCTATTGTACTTTATTGTGCTGGTTAAAGCTGAGTCGATTGATCTCTTGAGACGAATTAGTGAAAAAATCTTTTGTTGCAGCTCTACTTTTGGTTCATTTTTATAGTTTTGTAGCTACATGTGACTTCAGGAGCACCACCGGTTTGCTGTGTGCATTAAAATAACAAAATAACATGTCCTACACAGCCGTGGTCGACACCGGCGAGCTGGAGCTGTTGTCAGTCTTCATTGACATGCCTTCCCCCTGATCTCGCCGGCGCCTCCCATCGTGGTGTGGTGGCAGGATGCCAGTGCAGGCGGCCCAGTGGACGGAGTTCCTGTCCTGCCCCATCTGCTACAATGAGTTTGACAGCAGCGGCCACCAGCCCATCAGCCTGGGCTGCTCGCACACGGTTTGCAAGACCTGCCTCCACAAGCTACACCGGAAGGCCTGCCCCTTCGATCAGACGCCCATCAGCACCGACATCGACCTGCTGCCGGTCAACTGCGCCCTGCTGCAGCTGGTCGGAGCTCAGGTGAGTTGGGAGAGAGGTGTCGGGCATGTCTCTCGTCTTTGTGTTGGCGTGAGCTAACGATGTGTGGCTCGTCCAGGTGCCGGACGCGCAGCCGGTGAGCCTGAGTAGTGCAGCGGAGGTGGAGAACTACGAGGTCTGCAGAGTGTGTGTGGAGGAACTGGCTCTCTACCTAAAACCCATCAGTGGAGCCAAAGGTTCGTGTGTGAATATGCACAGTACGTTGGGCTGATGAGTAATTTTAAAAATAGATGTATCTTTTGAAGGTTCAGATCCTGAAAACCCGACAAATACAGCTTAGCTAAATTCACTGATTATTAGCATCAAACAATCAACAGTGAAAAAGTCCCACAGACGCGTAGTTTCACTGCTTCCCTGTCGCCTCCTGCAGGTGTGGCGAGCCCGAGTCCGAGCGTGCTCAGTCGGCCCATGCAGAGGAAGCTGGTGACCTTGGTGAACTGCCAGCTGGTGGAGGAGGAGGGCCGCGTGCGGGCGGTGCGGGCTGGCCGCTCGCTGGGGGAGCGAACTGTAACCGAGCTCATCCTACAGCACCAGAACCCGCAGCAGCTCTCTGCCAACCTGTGGGCGGCAGTGAGGGCGCGGGGCTGCCAGTTCCTGGGACCTGGTGGGTGTGCTCGACACACGGAGCGCTCACACTTATCAGTCGCACAAACACTGTGCAAAGTTTCACAGGTGATTTTTACAGGCACAATCCACACGTGCCATCATTGTATGGATCTGACATTTTGAAAAGTTAAGCATTTGCATCCTGTCTTTTCGGCATCAGAGGTGAAAAAAAGTGATTTCAGTCAAGTAAGTATCACAGTGGAGAACAAGGAAAACGCACATATTTAATTATTTACTCTAGTAAAAAAGAAAAAAAAAAGTATTAGCTTTACTTAAAGTAAAAGTGCTAATTGTGCTGAATGACTACTTCAGGCTATCGCCTTCTGTTAATATAATTAATTCTTATTTCAGCTCGTTACACATCTAGAAGTAGTTGGTATTTTAAAGACTAATAAAGGCTCAGTCATGTTTTATGTTTAAGTTACTTTATAACTAGCAAGAAGGCACTCAGCGAGTGCAAACCTTCGCCACTGCAGCTAAATTCCCTGTAACATTTGCTTCCCTGCAATAAACGCTGACCTTTCAGGGACATTTTTAGGTCATGGTCACTTGATGGGCAAAAAGAGCACATGTTGGCGCCACCTAATGGGTGACACATAAACCGCAGAGTCAGTTGGTTCTGCCATTGTGACGGACCCAGGGATTGGATACAAATGACATTAGATATGTCTTAAAAAAATGTGTTTGACCATTCAGTGACCTTAACCTTTGTCCTAGAAAGCCCAAAACTTGATCATTTGTAGTTAGAGCCAAATGACACCAGTTAGACATATCTATTTCAATTCTTTTAGGAAATATCACCAGAGTGTTTTTTGACCTGTCAGTGACCTTGACCTTTGACCTTGGAAACCAAAAATGTAATCGTCTGCATCAATCATCAGTGACGACATGACACCAGTTGGACCCCTCCACGTCAACTCCGTCTGGAGTTACGGACCTATGATTGACCTTGACCTTTGACCTTTGGCCACAATAATGTAATCAGCTGTAGAGCCCAGACACACTGTTGATGAAAATTTCATCAAAATCATTTTTAAGTAGTTTTTGTGTAATCTTGCTAATAGACAGAAAACCAAAATTTGTGGCAAAGGTAATAAACAATAAAGAACGTAGGCTGGTAATGCCTTATATGGTATATTAGTGCTATAATATTATGAAAATTCTTGTCGAAACCCTTTGTTACTGCTATAAGGAATATATCCCTGCACCAGACCCCAACAGAGGTGATGTGATAGTAGAAGTGACAGGATAATAACAGGTAAAGGTGAAGGTGAAATCTTCCTGACTGAACTTTCACCGGAGCCCCGTTTATATACACATAAAATAGTTTCCGCTTGTTAATATTCATTTTGCTTCATTTGAATGCGATGCTGTGAGCCTGTCGGATTCAGGCTCCTTCAGGTGTTTTAGCATTTGGTTGGTGAATAACAGAGGAAGTGGGATTCTGCTGGCCCCTCCCATACCGGGTGTCCTGTGATGATTACTCATAGGGCAGATTCTGACTGGGACACCGTTTCCCATCATGATCACAGAATGAGTTCATGAAAATGTCTGAGGACACCTCGGTGTTGGTACCAGTACATGCGTTCGTCAGCGTTCGAAAGCTCACCTGTGTCGCTGTGGTGTTCTGTTTCCTCTTTCCCCACTTTTCCCCATCAGCTATGCAAGAAGACGCTCTGAAGCTGGTTTTACTGGCTCTGGAGGACGGCTCAGCCTTGTCCAGGAAGGTGCTGGTTTTGTTCGTGGTCCAGAAGCTCGAGGCTCGCTTCCCCCAGGCCTCCAAAACCAGCATCGGCCACGTGGTGCAGCTTCTCTACCGGGCCTCATGCTTCAAGGTGCGCCACACAGATGAGCACATACACGCATGAAGATCTTAGGAAGCCAGGAACGTGTGAGCAGGCTGCACTATTAATGGAGTGATTAAAACAAACAAACAAACAAACAAAAAAAAGCCTAAAAAAACAAGCTGTCCTCGGCTCGATAAATGCAGCCCACGTCAAACGGAACAAAAGGGCCTCAGTTAGCTGCTGCCCCAGGAACCCAGGCCGTAAATAATGACCTGATTAGATGAAGGCTGTTTAAATAGATCCTCATTTACTACCACATATTCCTCCACCGCAGAGATAGCACTTCAAACGAAGGCCCGTTTTAAACGTTTTCCACCACTGTCACGTCAGTTTCACAATTCCCACCTAATACACTCAAATTAAAACAAAACCTTTAAAAAAAAAAGTAAGGCAGCTTCTCCCGACCTAAATAAGTTTTCCCGATTTCCCATATTGCCTCAATGTCTGTCTGTGTGTGTATTTTTGCTCCCGATATCTGATGGCAGATATTACTGGGACATGGCCGCCGTCTGCTCAGGGTGTAACAGCGGCCGATATTTGCCCTGATAGTTGCCCCTGCGTGCAGGACAGAGGCAGACAGAGCGGACATGCAGAGGGAGACGGTGTGCCGGGAAGCTGCCAGAGGACGCACAGCAGCACAGGCCGGCTAATAATGAAACCTGACTCTCCTCTGTTGCAGTTTTGACTGCTGAGCTCGGGGGGATTTGCGAGGGAGAGGCGGTGGTCGGTGTCTTGTGATGATTACTCATAGGGCAGATTCTGAGGAGGGGAGAATCCCCTCCGTCTGATCTGAATTTGAGTTCATTGGTCTGAAGACGCCACGTTGAGCCCCAACCCTCCCGTCGGCAGACGTCGTTTCTGCTTCATCCTGTTGTCTAATCAGTGGGGAGTCTGTTGGGGGCTTAGACAAAAATTCAAAGGTGGCCCCTGCATGTAAAGTTACAGTTCCACAGTTTTACTTTCCTAATATAAATATCAAATCAAATCCAATTGAATTTGAATTGACCAAAATCACAGATTACAATTTGTCTCAGAGGGCTTTTATAAACAGTACAGGTGTGACACCCTCTGCCCTTAAGATTAAAAATCCTGAACAGGGAAAAATAAGAAAGCTGAGGAAGTACAGGACAACATGACAGTAACAAAGTATTGACAACATTGCTGTTACATGTTAAAATATATGAAGTTTAATAATATGTGAAATCTATATCCAGAGGTATGTGTAGTCTGTTGGTCCCGAAGTCATTGTAGTCCATGGATCCAGATTTGTGCTGAGCCATCCAGGATCCGAGTCACAAGATCTCCTGTCCTACAGCGGGAGTGTTTTAGCCTCCTGTACCGAGACGGGAAGGTGGTTCCACAGGAGAGGAGCTTGATAACTGAAGGCTCTACCTCCCATTGTACTTTTGGAGATCTTCAGGAGCACAAGTAACCCTGCATCCCTGGAGACTTAGGGTTAGCAGTGGGCCAAGAGTGCATACCATGAGCACCTACCATGGGTATGGCACGAGCGGCTACAGGCAGCCCATTGCCTGGAGTTAGCATAGAAGCCTGCAGCAGTTCTTCTGTCGTAACACACCCTGCAGAAGAAAGGGGTGTGGTGTGAACTACCTCATTTGCAGGGGCGCTCAAACTGGTTACTCTGAATTGGGCTCTTTAGATTGGCTGAGAAAAGTACCGAGATGCCTTTGAGCTCAGGCTGTATTTTTTTAGTGAAAATATTTGAAGAAATGACATCACAGTAAGCAAAACTACACGCTGCAGAGTTTAAAGGACTAATATTAGACACCAAAATGAGTATTTCATGAAGTCATTAGTTGCTGAAAACTCTGGCACTGTCTCCGCCCACCGTCGTTGCTCTGCCAGGTGACGAAGCGCGACGAGGACTCCTCGCTGATGCAGCTGAAGGAAGAGTTCCGGACGTACGAAGCCCTGCGGAGGGAGCACGACGCGCAGATCGTCCACATCGCCATGGAGGCGGGCCTGCGGATCTCGCCGGAGCAGTGGTCCTCTCTGCTGTACGGAGACCTGGTCCACAAGTCACACATGCAGTCTATTATTGACAAGGTACCGTCATTTATTATTAAACACGCACCTCTCAGCTTTCACAGAGAAGGCGAGCGTAGGACAAATACACGTATCTCTTATTTATGTTTTTAAAGACTGACTCTGCTCTTCCATCTTTTGCTGCAGTTGCAGTCTCCGGAATCGTTCGCTAAAAGCATTCAGGAGCTGACAATCGTCCTGCAGAGGACCGGAGACCCCGCCAACCTCACAAGCCTCAGGCCTCAGCTGGAGCTGCTGGCCAACATAGACCACAACCCAGGTGATCCATGAATCCATGAGAGCAAAAAAGTGAAGGAAGAAGGCCAAAACACGCTTAATGCGCACAAAAGATTAAACCTGATTATCCACCTGGTGTCCAATATTTACTCATCATAATGCAATCAGAGGCAGGATGTTTGCAGTATATAATGCATTTGTTTTTTCGCGTAGCCTCTCATGTAAAACGTTGAACTATAGCACAAAGATGCTGTATTACAAGCTACGCGGATGGTATAAAATGGTACATGCTTCCATACTTTTGTTGGCATATTCTGCCCATATCACAACTGCACAACATCAGAGCTGCTTCAGGTCAATTTTCTCATGATTTATTTATTTATTTTTGTCAGGAAAAATTACATTTTCCGGGTCAGAATGTCACTAAATCAGTCATGAATGGACTCAGACTTGCCTGCTAGTCACCTAAAGGGGCGGGGCAGCGATGCAACCCATGCGACGCAGATACAGAAAATAGATTGTCAGTGAAGTGTTTTTCTGTTAACGTTAACATGTCAGCAGCACATCAGCATACTGTCACTGTGCGCTTTCTAACATATTGATGTTTAGTTCAAACATCTGTACAGTGAATTGGATAACAGAAAGTCATTACTTCATTCAAGACATTCTCCGCTCTGGGTGTTATTTTTAGTTAGTATACTGTCTTAAAACCGAATAAGCAAGAAAATTTTACCCTGAAGAAGTCTTTTTGAGATCAGTGATGCGTCTCTAAACCAAACAGTAAACGTGTTGCTGATCTGTGCGCAGACGCCGCGGCGCCATCCTGGGAGGAGCTGGAGAGCGTCATGCTGGCTGTGAAGCTGGTGGTCCACGGCCTCGTGGAATTCATACAGAACTTCAGCAAAAAGAGCCACGACACCCCACAGGTACGCCGACGGTTGCTGTTATGTTGTGTAGAGCAGTGCACAGAAAAACGCAGGATGTGAGACAGGCTGGAGAAAATGTAAGATATTGTTAACAGTGCGGAAAAGGGACATCCAGGCGCTGAGGAAAGCGTCGACATGCTAGATAAGATGCTCCAGCAGCACATTTTGTTTCTTTTGACTGGCCTCTAAAACGGCTAAAGGAGAATATACGTATTTTTACCTAAACCCTATTTCTACAATATTTCACATCTTTTGAAAATTAAATCAGTATGGAGTTATAGGTCGCAATAGGACTGAGTAGCTTGAAAATTCTATACAATGCAACAGCACAGGGCATGAAGGAATGTCGTAAATAAATCTCTTCATCGCCACTAACAACCCTAAAAATGTAATTGCAAGCATCAGATAACATGGAGTAGATACCTACAGTGATGCACCCCTGTGTTTTTGACTCAGTAAGTGTAAATATACAACTCATATTTGTGCAGTTATTCCTACCTTTTTCAACTTCCCGGTCATGACATTTTTACCGTGCGTGCTATAGTAATGATCAGGCATTCCTCTGGAATTAATCTGCTTCGCAAATTTACGAAAGTATTGGAAAGAGTACAGTTTCAGCAATTTAGTAGTCATAACAGGGGCGATCCATCATCCCCTGGAAGTAGAGAAAGGTAGAAATAATGCTGTTCTTCGAGGCTTTGAGGTGCTGAAGTGGGAACGTGATGGACGCTTCGAAGAAGATTGAGTGGGTTGTATTTTAATGCTGAGTGCGTTTAAACAAGAGGTTGATAACTGTTTCTTGTTTATTCATGACAACTGAGTGCAAAGGAAACAGATAAAAAAATTATGTTTTTAAGTAATGTAGGTCACTCTACATGGACAGCAGTTGACACTAATGCAATATTTCCCATCGCATGATCAGGTAATTGAAGAAACATCCAAACCATTAACACACATTTGTAACTTATCCTTTAAAACTGGTTCATTCCCAAACAAAATGAAAATAGCTACAGTCATACGTCTGTACAAAACTGGGAACAAACTCCACTTTACAAATACAGACCTGAAAAACTTGTCAACAGCAGATTAGACACGTTTTTGGAGAAACATGAACTATACTCACTGACAGTCAATATGGTTTTTAAGCAAAAAATATGCAGTAGGGGTATTTTTTTGACATCAAAAAAGCTTTTGACACAATCAGTCAGGATATATTAATCAATAAACTAGAACGGTATGGTAAATGGGGTATAGACAGCAATTTTTGAAGTTGGTTAATGTATGTTCAGCAAGTTTGAACGTTGCTTGTGGTGTTCCTCAGGGTTTGTTGTTGGGACCAAAATTGTTTATCCGGTACATTAATGATATATGTAGAGTATACAGTATATTAAAATTTGCAGATTTGCAGATGACACAAATGTTTTCTGTTCTGGGGAGGATTTAACAGAACTACCGGAGGATATCACCTTGGAAACGACCAAATTGTAAAACATGGTTCAATAAAAACAAATTATCATTAAAATTTAACAAAACTAAAGAAATGCTATATAGTAATTATAGAATGAACACACAAATACAGATAGCGATAGCTTGAGTGGAGACTGAAAGAGTCCATGAGAATACATTTCTGGGAGTAATAATAGATGATAGAATTAGCTGGAAACCTCACATCAAATATGTGCAAAATCAATTATCGAGAAGTATTTCAATATTAAATAAAGCAAAGCAGCTCCACATTCTTTACTGTTCATTAGTTTTGCCATATTAAAGTTACTGTGCAGAATCTTGGTAGAACAGCTACAAAATTCATTACATTCATTATTTATTTTACAAAAAGAGCAATGTGTATTAGGTATAATATCGGATATCTGGATCACAATGTGGAGCTCAAGCAATGTCATGAACATGAACCGGTTCAAAACGAGGTACAAGGAGATGATTTTCACAAGGTATCGGGATGAAGCACTGGTGTTTACTTGGTTACCTGCATTTTCTTTTGTTTCATATCTTCTCTCATCCGTATGAACATGCAGACATTTTCACCCTGAGCTTTAGACGTTGAAGGGGGATCTTTTACTTTGCTCAGTATTAGAAAACGAGATGTTAAAGATTTGTTCAGGAAATAATTTTTCCTGTTTTTCTTTGTAGGCAATCATAATCACTATCACATTTGTTTTCCATTTTACAGTGTTTCATAGCGTTTAATATAGTCTGTTCCTAATGAGTCACTCTTTGGAGTAAACATTGACAACAAAACTCATCATTTTTAATTGTCACCCAGGTTTTATGATGGCTATCAAAACCAACATGCGTGTGTTAATTTACTCCAGCGACGATATTGAGATGTGCTGGGAAAGCCCTGAAATATTAATGTGCTCAGAAAGTTCATTCCATTTTAAGACTTATCTATCATTACATTGAAAAAAATACAATTTTTTATTATATCGTATGAATATCATGTATATTGTATTGATATGCACAATGTGTCTTTGGTTCCCTCATGTTGTGAGTTGAATCAATTTTCCACCAAGAGAAAAATCTGATATCGTGACTTCCGTCTGATGACACGGTTAACCAGTGAATGTTTCATTTGTGCATTGTGCAGCCTCAGGCCAACAGCAAGTACAAGACCAGCATGTGCCGGGACCTCCGTCAGCAGGGCGGCTGTCCCCGAGGGACCAACTGCACGTTTGCGCACACGCAGGACGAGCTGGAGAAGTGAGCGAGCGTGCACGTACACTCCAAAAACACTCCCATTGCGCTGTGTTCAAGCCAGTGCAAGAGAGTCTTAGACCACCATTAGATTTGTTGTTTTATCATTTTTGCAATGAACATATACGTATATATTTATTTCTTGGTGTGTTTTATGTATGCAGTATTAAAAAAAACATTTTAAAACATTATTCAAAACAGCTTCTGCAGACTAAGTGTCAAGTATTTAGTGTGAGCGCCAGATTACACACAGAATGTGTTGATCCCTGTTGGGCAGATGAGATAAGATTCACTGCACTGATCCTCTTTTCCACCACACCAGGTTTATTCAGGACATATTAAAAGCTTCCTATCGATTGTTTGAGCTACATTGGGTTTGCTTTTTTGGCTGCTTCACTCAAATCATTCCATCCAAAATACCAAAGATCAGAGCATCTGGCATAAAATCCCGATTTTACATCAGCGAGGCCACTCTCAAAGTTGAAAGTCTGATGAGAGGATTTCTCAGAGTTTCTTCATTGAGAGACCAGAAGAAGTCCAGTGAGGTCCCAGCTCGGCGTCTGGCAGCTTCATCTTCCTCCGACGGAGAACAGGGTGAAGAGGCTCAGATATGCTAAAATTCACAGCTAAAGCTTTTAAAAGACTGAGAGTCTTGGACTGACCCACCACAGAGTCCAAACCTGAAGAGTATATGGGATCATCTGGACAGAGGAAATCTAAAGGAGAACCCTGGGAAGTGCTGAAAGAAGCCTGGTACAATATAGGAAGATTACTGAAGGAAGCAGTCTCCCCAAGAGAGTTCAATTCCACGCCGAATACTAACTTATGCCTGCAGAAGCTGTTTTGTTATGAAAATTTTGTGTACACGTTTCCTGTATTTTCTGGTTGTATCGCATTAAAGATACTGAAAAATGAATAAGGATGGTCATTAAAACTTAAAACTAACTCGGTTATGATTAAGTCTCAAATTCAAGTCCATTCAGTCCAATATAAAATAACATATATGTACATAGTTACATTTAAAAAGCTTATCTTAGACAGAAGTCCGAGGCGATCAGAACAAAATATCAAAGGTGGGTGAAAAGTGATTTTCCAACTTTTTACCCCAATTTTTACTTATTTAATTATATTTACAAGAATTTCTCGAACAATATAACTGCAAGTCGTGCACATGCGCCTGAAAATGCAAAGTTTTCCCACTTCTTCCATTTGCAGGTTTCGGCTGAGGAACAAGAAGAGCAGCAGCGTGGGCCGCGTTTTCCCTTTAGCGCCTGGGGTTATGGGTAAAACCTTCGCCATGGAGACCGGCGTCCACTCAGATGCCTCAGCAGGCGCAGGTCCCGGCCTCAAAGGCTCGTTTGAGCCTGCCCTGACGGAGAACGTGCCCAGCCTGTGTCACCCCCAGTTGATCTCCAGGGGCACTGACATGATGGAGGAGATGAAGAGAGCGGCGCCAAACGGCTCCAACGGGCTGACCGGCGCCAACAGAGGCGTGTCGGGGTCGACCGAACAGTGAGTTAATTCACCGCCGTAAACCCTCCTGCGCCTGATTTGGAGTCCTGAGGGTCTCTCATGCGTTTGTTCTCTCTCTTTGTGTCGTCAGGAAGCCCGACTCTCCTCCCAGGACTCCTGTCAGCCACTCCTCAGCGGCGTCTCCCTTGACAACGGTCGGACGAGGTGACAGCGGCGCTCCAATGCCCAAACACGGTCCGTTCATGCTGCGTGCGCCGCATCCATCCCAGGCATCAGAGCTGTACTACCAGGAGCCGTACGACTCAGCACATTACCAGACGAACTGTGAGTATCAACTGGCCAGCGGTGAATTAAAGCCTCAATTACAAATCTTTACTTTTCCCTCCTCCTCCTCCTCTCCAGCAGGTTCCTATTACCCTCCCTCTCTTCACCCTCCTCACAAACCCTGCATGGCTCAGTTCCTTCGGTCCTCCAACGTCCCGGAGTCACCCCTGCCTCCACCGTCCTCCTACCCCAGTGACCATCAAACGCAACACCCGCCGCCCTCCGCCTCGTCGGGGTACCCGCAGCGAGATCGGATGGGACCTCCCACCTTCCATCCCCACCCGGGGCAACCTCAGTATGGCCCTCTGGCTTCTACTCACGGCGTTTATGCTCCGCTCTACGACAGCCGGAGAGTATGGAGGCCTCAGGTGAGCCCTCTGCTGATTAGCACGTTAATGCGCTAATTTAATCAGCGCATAACTTGATGACGATGACGATGATGATGACCTTCACAGCTGTATCACAGAGAGGATGCCAGGAGTAACTCACTGCCTCCGGAGGTGCTGCATTCCTCCGTCTATCAGCCTCCACTCAGGGAGAGATTCAACTCTCTGGACAGCAACTACTGCTCTGGAGCTGAGCACCGCGCGGGGCTGCACAGGGTAGGTGGACCAGAGCCTTCCCACTCTCTGCAAACTGAGATCTTCAGTAGCCTATTTCTCAGCCTGGCTCCAACATTTCACAAAATACCTTCTTTTTTGAAAATTACTCTGGTATGGAGCTCAGCCACTAGCTTGACAAGCCTAAGGCTTCACATCAAACTGTTCTTGCATGGCTCTGACTTCTCAAAGCGCTTTTGACGTTTAACACATTCGCCCATGTGTGCTACCTAAGTTGGGAGCTGTGAAACCATTCACACAGCAGCGACGCGGCATTGGGAGCAAGTTGGGGTTCAGTGTTTTGCCCAAGGGCAAGTCACGAGGATGACCCGCTCTACCTGCCGAGCCTCGGCCGCCACGACGCTTACAGTGAAACACGCGTGTGTCTTTGACTCAATGAACGAGTTGTATAAAGTGAAAGTTTCTGCTTCCTTTCAGTGACGGAGCTCCTCAGACACCATCAGTCAATGGCTGTAAGGACGCTGCTTTCCGCTGCTTTTGCGATTGTTTACTAAAGACAGTTTAAGAAGTGGATAATCTTTCGTAAAACATTGTTAAACACACGGCTGCTTCACTGTCTGTATCTACTGCATGTCACCAGACACTTACAGTAACGATTTGAGTACACTCAAGCTTCATTTATGCTCAACAGCGCTGCCTCCGTTTCTGTCTATTTGGTAGCAGGTACATTATCACTATCTCTTCCCCGGTCGCATTGTTTGTTGTTGGCATAACATTTTGACTCTGAGCTGCCCCCTGGTAGATGTACCGCTTAACATCCCTGCCAATGTAAAGGGTGCACGGAAGTATGTGGGCAGTGACGATAAAATCGTTGCGTTGTATAGCCTCATCCCAGCAACCGAACTCTGTACTGGAGTCATTATCTGAAAAATGTGTTTTGTGACATTTTAGGGCCTAAAACTGAAGGAAACTGAACTGAAGGTTTGCACTGAAAAATACTGGAATTCTTCTTTTTCTCCTCTCTTCCTGCATGCACACATACACATGACCTATGATTAATTCAAAGCCTATATTTGTGAATGAGGACGAAAAATATGTCTTTTTGAACAGCCTTATAAACAATTGTGTAGGAAATGAATTATTATTCATTGTGTTGGCGCCTCCCTAAGTGGGTTGGGAACCACTACTGTTGAAGATCCTCACATCCGATGGGCCGGAAGAATTGAAGTTCAGATAGCAACACCCTCTCGGACGTAGCAGCCACAAACAGCTGCAGCTTCTCCCACATGTTTGAGTGATTCCAGCTTTGCTGAAACGGCCTTTGCAAAACAGTGTACCTTAATTATGGGCAAGCAGCCACACTCACTGTAAGAGAGATAATCCACTCTGAGCCGTGCAGTAATTAAAAAATAATGCCCTCCGCCGAAGGTTTTATTAAGATTATTTGCCGGGTGTGGTGAAACATCTCTCATGCAGCAGTGAACGCGCTCCCGTCCGCTGAAGTCGAATAGCTTTATGGCCGCATTATTTCCAGTAACGTTTCCGTTCCTTCGGTTTCTCTTTTGAACACCCACACATCATCTCACCTCCTCCACCTTCCCTGCCAGCCACGGAGCCGAAGCCACCGAAGCTTCAGCCTCCTCTGTAGTCCTCCCACTTCTCACCCCAATATGTCCCTGCTTCCCCACACTCACTTCTCTCTCCTCTCACATCACAGTACAGTATTACCAGCAGGACTGCTGCAACATTCAGGAGCAGAGAGAGATGTGCCATTCTGGATGCAGGAAGCATATTTTCTGGATTTTATAGTAAAAACTATAAACAAATAAGCACAAATAGCACATTAACTAAGACTTACCCTCACGACAGACGAGCACAAAATATGACATTTAACAAGGGCTAAACATGAGCCAGACCCAACAAAATGATATCAAAGCTGTGCAGAAAAAAAGCAAACATTTAAGTCAGAGTACAATGCACTGTGATAAAGAAATATTTTAAATGCGCAAGCTACGGTGGAGAAGATATCATAAGTTAATATGAAACTTTGAATGAGGAGCTTGAGTCTAAGTAAAAACTGAATATCAGTTATTAAGATTATATTTCATTGTGTTGCATGTCTGTTTCCACCCTCACGTCCCCTCACAATGAAGATGAAATGAAAAATTAAAGTCTTGCTAAATGTTTTCTCAGCCTGATTTTGGTTCCGGGCTGGTATTCATCAGTCATTTGTGAAATATTTAAATATGTTATTTTTCCTTCACCGTTTCTTCTCCCTTGGCAGGATTACGGCCGTGTCCCTCTGGGCTACGAGGACCTGTTCAGAAGGAAGCAGGAGCAGTGGGCTCATCATCACCACCATCACAACGCCAGCAGACCCTCGCAGTCCTCCCCCATCTTCACCATCGACTTTGGAACTGAGGTACAAGTCGAACCCAGGCGGGATTATTGAGATCTGAAGCTGAAAAAAATGTAAAAATGCCTGTTTATTTAACAAAATTTTAAAAAAATACAGCATCTAGAATTTAATTCCTATCTCAAAAGCTTGTGTCCAATGCTATTTACGTGGGAGATAGTTGCTTAGCAACTGTGGAGGAAGATATCATAGCGATCCACTATTGTTGCATGTGTGGGTCTGCGTGAGTGTGAGAGAGAGAGAGAGAGGTGACACCAACCGGCAGTGACTCAGCGGAGTAAACCTTCTTCAACAACATGTCAGATAGGATTCTGCAAAGAAGTGAGCTTTTATCAGAGGAACTGTAAAGACTTTTATTTGTTTGTTTATTGATCAGAATTTAATTTGGACGCCTCTTCGCTCGGATTCTGTTCAGACCTCTTATTGTCATCCGTTGTTGGTGTTTTGAGTTGACAGCACCGAGTTTGTCAGTTCACACCCGACGGCACAAATGTCCAATGACTTTTGAGCCTCGGAAAACGAGGGACTTCGCGTAAAAATGGTTCTAATTCCTAAGTGGTTAATGCAATACTATGGTGATTCCCCTCAAATTAAAACTCAAAATCTTTATTTTAATCACATATTGATTGCATTATGTTCAAGTCTACTGTTGTTGTGCATCGTGGCAAAAAAAGAAAAACAAAACTGTCCAAATACTAATGGACCCAACCGTAAATCACACTATTTTATTATTATTTTTATTTTTTTTGTCTTGAACCTACAGAGACAATAAAGACAAAATCCTTTATTAAAATGGATTAATACTTAATTAATACAAAGAAAGGAATAATGAGAAACATTTTCTCAGTTTACATGAAGGCCAATTTTTTTTGTAATTTCTAGAGTAAAAAAACTTGCAAATGTTTCCCCTAATACAGCAAATCTTTTTTAAAGGGAGTCTGAGGACTTTCCCCTCGAGCGACAAACAAAGTGTCACAAGTTGGTTGTTGTTGCCTGTATTTGTAAAATTCGACCGCCATTAAAATGCCGTTTTCCCTCATACCGTCAGTGTAAATGCTGAAAACAGTTGAAGCACTGCGTTCAAACGGCTGCTAGATGTTGCAGAAGCAGGTACAGTTATTAATTCTGTCCTTGCTTTACAATGCACAAGCGTCTCTGTTTAAACCAGCCGTCTTTTGTGTAATATTTGGGCCTGATACTCGCTGGAGTTGTAATAATTCTAAATCACCACAAGCACATTGTTGTGCATTTTGTTCTTTAAAACCACGTTTTGTCATATCACCTGGTCCAGATAACGTATGTGCTGATGCGGATATATTTAAAAACACCCTCAACAAGTATTTATCACTCTGTTGCACTGTTAATATCTTCTAAGTCAAAGCAGGATCTCATCTTAAGATGGACTTTTGGCCGACATGGAGCCACAGAGGGACAGTTCCACCATTTCTGCCCCCAGCAGGCAGTCTGCTGAGAGTGTTTGGCGTTTCTCTGTCGGAGTGTAGATGAACAGAGTCACGTTCTTCCAGCTGAACTCTCTCCAGGAGGGAGGGCTGCTCATTAACAAATGCTGTCCGCAGCTCCTGGCCCATTCTTCTAGTGTTACTGTAATACTACCCTCAGCTTGCCATCGTGTTTTGGTATTCAGAGGACGGTTTTCTTCTACATTTTGTCCGTTTGTCCTCTCTCGTGAACACGATATCTCAGGAACGCTTTGAGGGATTTTCTTCTCACTTTGCGCAAATGTCCACTCAAGGGCAACGGTCAAGGTGTCTGCTTGAGAGAGTCGGCTGTGACCTTGACTGTGTTCGCCTCGCGGAGGCTTGTTACCGCCAGACGTTAAATCTCTACAGGACTTTTGTAGAATATCTCACCGTCACTTTCGAACGTGTCTTTTCTTCCCGCAGCACGTGGAGAGCAGCGGAGGTCAGTGCGTGGGGTGCAGGCTCAGAGGCGAGGAGAGTCTGGCTCACTACTCTCCGTGGTCCATCGGCCCCCGCCTCAGCCCCTTCGAGCCCAAAGCGCTCGCCCACGCCTCGGCTCACTCCTGCTCGGACCGCTCGGTGAGACGCAGCAGGCAAACTCACTGCACCCATGTGTGTGTGTGTGTGTGAGCTCTATTTATGACAGCGTCCATGTTTTCTCCCGTAAAGGAGTTGGACGGCAACGTTGGAGGCGGCAGTGTCGGGAAGCGGTGGCTGCACTCGCTGGATCACCACCGCCGGCTGAAAGACGAGGACCCCATCATTCCCTTCAGCGAGGCGCCCATTATCTCCAAGTGGGGCGCCATATCCAGGGCGTCTCGCACGGGCTTCCACACCACCGACCCGGTCCAGGCCACGGCCTGCCAGGGCGGCGCCAGCACCACCCCCATCAACTTCAAAGGTAAGAGCCGTGTGAGAGGTGTGGTTTCAGTGGCGGAGGAGGGAAAAAGAGATAAAACAAGGCTTGTTTCCCTTTTCATATCATCTGTTTTCATATGAGCTTTCATGGTTGGCCGTCCTAATTCTAGCGTCACCTTCCTTGCTTTTATATTCTTTGGAAGTTCACTTGGTCTGAGTGAACACTAGAGACGCAGTTTTAAGAGCAGTGGAGACATTTGAGAGAATATCAGGACGCTGCTTTACAAAATATATAACAAAAAACTGGTGATTTTGTCACATACAGGTCTCATATCTTTAATACTGTAATGTAATGAAAATGCAAACTGAACTTGTTTCTTTTTAGAATAAGAAAACAAAATGCATATTGACCAGGAGATCATGTTTTTTCACGGTGATGCACTGATGTTTATCCTGTCAAATCTTTCATGTCATTATTAAAACTCAAAAACTACTCTAGTGTGTAAAACCGAAACTTTTGGGGATGTATCCTCGTTTTCACGTCTTGACTGATGTCTCTCTTTTATCATATACAGTATATCTTAGAGTCATTTTGGTCTCATCTCTTATTGTGTTACATTTATTTTTACTTCTTTTTACTTCCTCTTTGTCCGTTGTTTCTCACAGACTACAACCCCCAGCTGGAGCACAGTGACTACAGGTGGGGCTCTGGAGGGTCAGATTCTTCCAGCCACTCCAACTTCCTGGAGAGGTACGACACGCTCACAGTTGTTTCCTCCCGGCCGTCTGACTAAAAACAGAGCTGGAAACTCCGCACGCATCTCGAAAGTATCAGTTTCGTTTTAACTGTACAAGCCGTAATCATGCTTCACTTGTATTTTTTCAGAGAGCATGTGTGTGCGTCTGAGCGTCATGGCCGCCGAACTTCAATAAGCAGCGGCGAGAAGATGGCGTCCGATCCGCAAGCCCGTCAGAGCGCCTACGGCCGAGACCGGGCCCAGGCCGAGAGCGAACCGGACCCGGATCGAGACATTGAGCTGGAACTGTGTGCGCTCGACCTGGAGGACTCAGACCAACCGGAGATGGCGACTCAGGTCGGTAGCGTCATGTGATGGACCGTAAACGGTAAAAACCCCCATCGAATTTGTTCAACTGTCTGTTTTTTGCCTCATCTTTGCCTCCCAGGAGTCTGTAGTCCTGCCCAGCCCACAGCCTCAGGATGCCTCCCACCTCCTCCCGCATCCCTGCTCCTCCCCCCTCCTCTCTTCTCCTGTGGAGGAGCAACCCCACACAGAGGGTCGTCCGGCCGAGAAGATGGATGCTCACCTGCTGAAAAAGATGGCCTTCAGGTGACGTACCACGAGTCGCCTTCGAGCCGACGGGCTGGCCGCCGATTCGCTCTCTCACCCCTTCCTCCCTTCCTCCCTTCCTCCCTCCTCTCACAGGAAGTCTCTGTCTCCGGGAGGGCTGGGCGTCGGCAAGCAGGTGCTGCGGACCGGACCTCCTCGGCTGGGGGACGTCTGTCCCGAAACGTCTGTCGCAGAGATGCTCCACAACGGCAGCTAAGGAGACACAAAACCGAGTCGCAACCGGATCCTGGTCGGAGGAACAAAAGAGATGAATCCCAGCCTGCATATATGTCGATCACACGCTTAAATAAAACCTGACATACGGGTCTGTGCTGCGCCGCAGAAGCCCGTGAGTCCCATTGGCGGTGTGGTTTTCACCGGTGCACAGCTCCATGGAGAATTTAGCGACGTTGCAGTTTACGACGAGTCAGGTACGGTGCAGCCGATCTCGCAGCACAAGCTCCGCCCCCGTTTACAGCCACAGTTAGAAGGTAAACACATCCAACAGCATCTGCACCACATGATGTTTATACCTCGTCTGGTCATCATGGTGGACACGCGCAGACCTACGTTTGACGGGCCGCTTTTGGGTCTTTTCAGACACAGAAAGCAACAGTAAAACATGTTTGTTTCAGGATTTCATTTTGTTTTCTCTTCCTTGCTGCCTTTTTTGCAGATCAGAAACTAATCGGGGAGTAAATATTTGCTACAGAAACTGATCTTTTCTTAAAAAGTCACGTTATAATTAACTGTATGTGATTGCGCTCTAGCTTGCACCAACAGTATGTCCTCCATGGCAGGCTGGTTTTAATCAGTCCCAAAGTTGCATTAAAAAAAAGCACTTTTTATGATTTTCAAGTCTTATCTTACCATCTTTTTACAAATTAAAGGGACAGTTCACACTCAAAGCAAAAATGCATGTGCAATTTTTTTTTTTTTTTTAGTCCATGTAGATTGTTGCTATTTTCTGTTTCCTGAGCTGCGCAGGACTTCCTGTGCAGCTGCTCATGAAATGTACAGGACGTCCGTAACAATGAATGGTGTCCTATCTGAATGAGCTATGATGTCAGCTAGCATAGTTAGCCTAGTTAGCTAGCCTCATGTCCTTCTGCGTGATACGACATAGTTTTAGGGCCACATTGGAAATCAGCTTGGAGCTCCTGGCTTTATTTACAGCCTTTGTTGTGTCATTGCGTAACCTTTTGCCAGGAAAATCTCAAAACAGATTCACATTATAATACTGAGAACATCCCTCTGGAAAAATAAAACACTGCAGGAAACAGACTCTTCACTATGCTGACGCTCAAACAAGCCTCTGTCTTGATACCCATCATATGACTTTAAATGCTGAGCTCGGTGTTTCTTTGACCATCATGAGTTCAGATGAAGTAAATCTTCCACTTTTATCCGTACTGCCTTCCCCATCCCATCTGAGGTGTTTCAAACTGCACAGCTGGAGAACGTGGAGCAGCTCTAATCGGGAGAGCTGCAGCTCATTTATTTCCACACGAGCCACATTAGCTCCCAGTCAGTCTTTCAAACTATTGTTTTAGTGTGCCTGTAGTGGATCCGCTGCTCATCCTCACACACAGTCCAAGCGTGCGTGAGCTGTTACCCACAGGGTAGAACATGCAAAACAGTGGCCTTCCTCTCCTCGTTGTTCCCCCGATGTGAACGCTGGGCTCTGCGATGCCCGCTGACAGACTCCCGTCTGGTTTGGGAGGCGTCGCCTCTCGTGTGGCCGCCTGTGGACACAGAACATTGGAAATTACTTTTTTAAACCCTCGATGTTTACCGTTCTCTCCAGCCGTGAATGACTTCCAGAGGTCGCGCGAGAGGCCTGAGATGAAATCGAGTCGCCTTCCTGTGTTTCCTCTGCTTTTGTTTTGTTTTGTTTTGTTTTTTTGTGTCCTTTTGTTTTTGGTGTTGCTGACTTCTGTGAAGTTGTTTGTCTTGGTGCTTTTTATTGGGATCTTTGTCGCCCTCGTTGCATGTTTTTTATACTGCAGAGACAGTACTGACCGTCTTGCCGAGTGTTTCTGTGCGTCCGCGCGCCATCAAGCCACTGTAACTTTTGCCTTGCCTCTCTCCGTTTTCTACATATGAGGCATCTTGTCATGCGTGGATCAGTCGTTATTGCTTTGATATAGCATGAGGACATTAACCCATCTTGGATATATGGGATTTAAAGTCGTTAAAACTCCTTGTTTATTCCTAAATCTTATGAGATTTGTACACAAGAAGACCAGTCATTGAATCTCTCCAGCATCCTCTGTACCTTTCTAGCGGCCATGTCTCCCCTCTTAGATACACCAAATTCCACGTGAGAGAGGTGTGTACACGTGAGGAAAATAAGAGAAATGGGATGAATCGGGCAATTCAGCGTGACGTCCTAGTACTATTTTTGCAGGGTTCATTTTGTAGAAGTGATGGAATTATCTCCGGCTGTCGCTCTGCACCTGTTTACAACTTCACCTTTGAAGTCCAAGTGCCATGTTGTGTACAGTAACGTACAATCAATCAAGCTTTTTATTTTTCCATGAAAAAAAGCTTGGTCAGGTGTAGTCCTGCTTTGTTCCACTGGGGGGGGGGGGGGTGGCTACAGTAGATCCTCATCCGTCTTGAATCGCTCAGGGAAGACTTAAAGGAGAATTCTTCTATTTTTCATCCTAAGCCCAATTTCCCCAAACCTTGAGGGCCTCAAACTTTACAGAATACATTTTGTTGTGCCTCTGAACTGGCAACACAAAACAGGCATTATATTTTGTGGTTGTCCATCCGTCCGGTGTACGTATGTCATTCTGGGCCATTCTTGCGATTTCTCAACAACAATTTCAAGTATTTTCTTTAAACTTTGCACAACTGTCCACTCTGACTCCAGGATAAATTGATTAGATTTTGGCGCCCATAGGTCAAAGGTCAAGTTCACTGCAGCCTCATGTGTGCCACGCTTGTGAATGTGACGATCAAAGCCTCAGTAGTAGCATTGAGGGATTTTTGTGGAAACATGGAGTAGATACCTACATTAACACAGAGAGACAACTGCTTCCTGCTGTTATCGAGTGTTTAGGAAAGACAAGCGAATTGGACTAAATCAACGTCTAAATCTAACCTCAAAGTAGACCCTGAAAGTTCGGGAAATAAGGCTTGGGCTAAAAAAATACTGGAATTCTCCTTTAAATTGCTCAGCCGCTTTGGCTTTTTTCCCATACCGTCACATAAATATTTAATTTGACTTGCCGATAACCGGCACTTTTGCTGCGAGGCACACGTGGGTTGAAGTGCCTGCTGATTATATTGTTTACCAGTGCTTTCTTTCGCCTCTCAGTATCAGTATTGGCTTTGCTCTTCCCATTCTCATGGGAAAGGTGCCGGGCACCACTGTGTGTAAAGAAAAAAAGAACAGTATTGTGAGTATTGGGAGTGATACTTCCCTGTTTCCTCTGAAGTGTGTGTACAGCACCGCTGGCTGTGGTGGCTAACCTTGTACTGCACTTACTCCCGCCCCGTCACTGCCAGCGCCTGCGTCGTACGCCCCGTCCCGACCCGACATCCCCGCGTCATGCATGCGATGATATAGTCCCTCTTGTGATGGCCGAGGAGCATCGATGATTCTGTAGTTGTGATACAACACACCCAGTCGCTGTAAGAGTTCTGCACATGCCCACTGTGTGGCCACGTCAAGTGCCGAAGTTTGCGTGCAGCATTTTTACCTGTCTGCTCACTGAAAATGAATCTTGTTTGATAATTCTATTATTACTATTATTATGACTTTTATTGTTATTACCACATTTGGTTGTTGTTGTGGTATTTTTTTCCTTCTTGGCATCCTCTCAGTCAGCTTCTCTGTTTTAAATTTGAAAATTTGCTGAAAGTTTTTTTTTTTTTTTAATCGACCAGAAAGCGTCTCATTATTCTGTATTATATGGGGATAAAAATGCCCGTTTTGTTCATTGTTAAACATATGATGATCCGATGTTTTCTGACTATTTCATGTCTGTATTAGACATTTTATTTGCGAATCTTGTTTGATTGAAATGTAAATGAACTATTAAGAGATGGTACACATCCGTCATTGTATACAGTCTGGCACCATCATTCGATGGACTTATAGTATAGACGCTCATTTATACAACCTGTGATAATCAGATATATGAAAATGTTTAAATCACTGGGGGCAGCTGTGTAATGTTTCAGAGGGAGGAAGATAAAAATCCTTAAGAGACAGCATATCTAAAACGTCCCCCCTTTAATGAATAATACTGTTACGTATTCCATTTATTTCCTTGGAAATATCACATTGTGTGTGAAAGGTTTCCCTTTTACTTACGCAGGGCTGGAGTTGAGTCTAAAATATGATTGATGAGGCTGTTTGAGTTTTGTTTGACTGACTGATTATTTTGTGGAACTTTCTGGCTTGTTCATCTGTGTCACACGCTGACTTACAGACGGTCGGCGTGCTGCTTACGGAAAAGGGCAGATTTCAGCACATGAAATTGCATGCTACAATAAACAAACAACAAATACAGCTCTTTTGGGAGTCTTGTCGTCATTTGTTAATGCCTTTTTTTTGCCCCCACAGCCTTTGAGCTGACATGAATTAAAGATCCAAACATGTATTTGCACAGATGAAAGTGCTTTAATGTTTGTTTGACATTTTGTGCAGAAAAAAAAGGTGCAATTACCACAATAAACCCCTTAAATGGCACCTTTTCCTCCTTCTCCTCCACCAAGGAGCAGAGGTTATATATTTACCTATATTTATTTGTTTATTTGTTTTTGAACAAGATAACTCAAAAAGTTTCATTTTCAGAAAGAACAATCGATCAATAGATTTTAGACGGGCTCCGAATCATCATCTGGATGCCAGATTTTTAAAACTATATTATATTCCTCCTGTTTATTCTTGATTTCGATGGCGATTTTGTCCTCTATGACGCTGCTATGACCTTGTCTTTAATGTCTTTTATGTTACATAAAAGCTATTCAGGAAAAACATTTTTTTCATTCGCTATACTGGTTTTCTTGGATCTCACTCAATAACTTGAAGATACATGAAATCAGCTGCCAGTTTACTCAATCCGCAGTGTCAAAAACTCAAAACATTGTGTCGTGAGTTAAAATTATCGGATCGTTTGGACACCTTTCTAAAATTTATTTCACTGCTGAACACAAGATGGCTCCTTCTCCACTGGAGTTTTTCACATCATACATGTGTTTGCTGAAAGTTGGACCAGGATTGAAACTGTTGTTTTCTTTTGTTGTTTGAATTTTGATGATTATGGCCTATACAATTATACAGTTAAAATAATAAAAAGGACTGAAATTTTAAATGTAATGGGTCTGGAATATATTAAACATTCTCTTTGTTTAATGACACTAGGATATCACAATATTTACATTTTTGACATTACTTTTTGTGATGTCATAAATAATGTTCGGAGGCCCCACATCTTATAATAACTTTCAGCCGGCAGGGAGAAAAAAAATTCTAATGGATGTGAAAAAACATCATTCTCCAGTGGATCGCCATCATTCAGCTAAGGAAAAAGAAAAGGTTTTGACCGAAATTACATTTTAATGGTTTTATTAAGAGCGAGCGCCCATATTTAATGTTGTCTCTCTTTTTCCACTTGGATGTGGATCATGGGACAGAATTTATTCCATCCAAATGTTATTGTCGGAAGTTTCGGAATGCATTTGCTCGAGTACTGCACCAATGTTTTTCCTATTTCTGCCTCTTATTAAGGGCCAAATATTATTTGAGAAGTTATAATTTACTTTCATTTTAATCATTTAATTCACTTTTTAATTCACATTATTTCCATCATTAGTGGCTGCTCCCTTCTTTTTCTTCATGTTCATGCCCTAATCATTTAATTTTGTTAAGTATTTTTTTATTTTTTTATTTGTACTATTTGTGTGGCGCTGAACAGGGTGGATGGGTGAGTTAAAAACACTAAAAATTCTCACCAATAAAAACAAATTATAAGAAAAATATGAAAAAAACGAGAGAATTCACAAACTATGTAGCAGGTAAACTATATAAAGTAGTTAAACCACCTTTACCAGCTTGATCATCAATACTTTCATCCAATAACTGACTACACATTATTCTGAAATGCTGTGTGATCAATTCTTTTCGTACTTTTAAGTATATTTTGATGCTAATGGATGGATGTTTTTTTGGTTGGCACATCTTTCAGTGTGGAAAAGGATGGTTAAAAAAACACAAGGTGGTGCTAAAATTCAACATAAACCGTGTGCAGAAAGAAGAGGGTGACGCTGAAAAGGCCTTACAGGTTTCTATGGGGCCAGATTTGTCAGTGTGCAGACCTGCGTTTTATTTTGTCAGGAAGCAAACGAGCCTGCTGCCTGCCTGGTCTGGCCCTGACAAAAACAAGCCCTGACAGGCTGGCACAGGAAGGGTTCGCCTGAGAGCAACACAATGGGAACAGGGCGTGTGTTTCTCTCACAGCTGCCGGCCGCCGTTCAGCCTCAAGCTGATTAATCTGAATCTGCTGCAAACAAGCAGGGTGCCGTCCCAACCACAGGACGGCCCTCACCGCTGAATTCTGGGAGTTTACAGACGATTAAGTTTGAGTTGTTGAAGGATTTTCTAACTGTGTAAAATTTAGGATGGAGAGAAACTGTTAACTATGGCTGTTAACTGTTAACATTCTCTATGATGTAAGTGACTAGAAAAGTCCCATTTCCTGGTTAAAGCGCATGTGGCTGCTGATTACTGACATTAAAAACTGAACTGCAATATATTCATGGCAATAAAAGCTGAAATCCAGCGTTCAAGAGGCTAAAAACTAAAGTTTGAGAATGAAAGAGGCGCAGCCAGACGAGAGAGACAAACAGGAGAAAAGAAAAGCAAGGATGAAGGCAGAAGTGTTTCATGGAGGGAGAAAATATGCCTTTAATGTCTTTATATTGCATAAAAGACTTAACCCATCATCAGAGAAATTCACGGGTCACACCACCGAAGACAAGATCAGGAGGAAAAAAAGGAGGACTAATATCTAAGAAACCCCAGATGAAGAAGCAAGGGACCAAAAATGTTCCAAAATGCTACTACTGTTACTAATAATAACAATAATAATACTTATTTTAAATTGTTTTTTAAACAAGGGTAGCACATAACAGGGAGTTAAGATCCAGTGGTGGGGAAGCGACTTTGAAAGCGTACAGCTTTGAAAACAACCAATTACTTCAGACTGTAGATGTGATGTGACATGTAAACAAAATATTAAATGCAAGAAAGTCACATGCAAGCTGAAAATGCCACTGAGCTTATTGCACAATACATGCGTTAACTCTTGAGTATGTTATGAAATAACAAATTTAAACCAAGAGCGTCAAAAGCAAGCTGATAAACCAGCCTCCTGGAAGCCGAAAAGCCCTGAGATCTAAACCTGCCCTTTGAAAATAAAATAACACAAGTCCACCTGGGCTCTAGATGACAAAATTTGTGTTATATTGTTGTTGTTAACAGTTTTGGATATTGTATTATCAGAGCCCAACTACAAGTGGAATGAATGCCCTGGCTAAAAACATCCTTCTGTGGCCCAAAAATTGTAGCTTCAGTGTTTAAACCAGGCAAAAAAAAAAAAATGGCTCAACTACTAGAGCCGCTGTGCAAATATGATTGTAGTTGAACTGCTGGCAAGCTACTGCAATATGTAGTTGAACTGCAAGTTTAATAATCTATTTCACTATTCCCCAGCACTGTTAAGGTATTTTGCAGATGTGAAATGACTTAAAAGAGAAACACATGAGTCATGTTTAGACCACAACGACAAGCAGCAGATGGGCCTGGCATACCCACACACATTCAACATGCACGTCTCATGCCTTCTCATCAATATCAATACCAATATTCAACTCTGAGCTGCAGCTCACGCGTCACCGAGCCCGACGGCCCCGCCCCTCCTCAGAGCAGGCGACACTGACAGGCGCATGCGCGCTGCGGGTGTCGGCGGGTCGCTCGGGCTTGTGTTTACAGCTCGGCTTGGATGCTACTGGCCGCCGATGTTCTCCGGGAAAGTGCAATGTCGCGCCAACCGCCGCTGGAATAAATCTCACATTGGGATCAGAGGTGAGCCCTTTAACGTTTTCAAGTGGCTTTTGCTGTCACTGCCTCCGTCTCGTCGCTCCTGGAGCGATGTCGCCTCGTTTCTCGGTGACAGTTAAGTGCTTGGGTAGCGTGGCTAGCAGGCGTTGGCTAGCTAGCTGTGTCCAGTGTTGGCCTACTCTGTCCGGCGACGGATTGTTTGCAGGTCCGTTCACCATATCATCATGGATATCTTTACATATCGATTTGAATTAACGGTTTCGTTAATGAGTGACTGTAGTTAAATGTTCCTGCCCGGACAGGAAATCGACGGCTGTGTGGCTATCGTTGCTAACGTAAGGCAGGTTGGTCAGTGAGGGCTAACTGATGAGCAAAGTTAACACCAGCTAGCCACAGTGGGCTCGCCCAACGTTATCGGGCAGAAATGATCATCTCTCCATTCAGGTTTCTTTAGAATAACCGTGGGGTTTGAGGTGCAAACTCCATGGGGGCTCAAGAGGCTGTAGTGATATGCAGCAGGTTTGCTTGTGTCCAGATTAAGCGGTGTAGAGACCAGAAAGCCAATTAATGTCTGCAGTTGTCAGTTCTGTCTGTTTAAACTGACTCCCTGGTACAGTTTGTTTTGTTAACATTTTCTCAGAATGAGACTGAGGTGTCCTGATTTTTCAGCCACTTATTATTTCAGGATCTGGGTGGAAACACAACTAGATGGGCTCTGTTTATTATATTTTATAGGCTGGTTTTTATGAAACTTGGCTATTCCTCTTTGAGTTTTGTGCTTATTTTCTTACCAATAAGTAAGATTTAACAAGGCACTGATACAAACATGACAATCATTTTGCCTCCTGTGTAGTACCAGGGGAGTTTAACTGACCAGTCCATTATGACATCCACATCCAGTCACATCATAAGAACATCAAGAGTTCAAAATCCCGCTTCAATTCAGTGAGTTTGTGTTTCATGGTTACAGACAAGACAAAATGAAAAGCTTTCATTGTATGTGTCTATCAGTTAAAGTTCTGTTATTGTCACATGACCAGGGAGGCGCCAGCAGATGTAGTTTTGAAGTCTCTTTGGTGGTGTGCGTAGGTGTCAAGATATGAATGTTGTCTGCTCTGCTGATAGTGTTGTCTTTTAATATGTTGAATGAATCCCCCTGAAATGTTTACCAGGTCGCTCGGTTGGACAATGTTTTATCGCGTTTAAAAACTAACTGTGTACCCAAATATGTGAATGACATGTTGATTTGTTGTCCTGGTCCAGAGGAACTTGATGGCCTAATATGGTCCGCCCAGTAAATATTTCAACAGTTTTATTAAGCTGACCTCTCTGACCTGGATTTGGAAATACAGCATCCTCCAAAAAAGAAAACTAACTAGATCAAGCTCTCCCAGTCAAGGAGGAGTGCAGGTGGTGCCAGCACAAACTGATCTGCTAATCACTGAGCAAGTATTATTTTTATACTGAGCTGTTTTCTATATTTCTCTTAGTTTACTGATGGTGAAACACTTAATTACAGCAGCAAAGTAATAGAATATTTGCTAGTTCTTTTTTCTTTGGTAGTTTAAATATGCATGTGTACGTGGATAACAGGCATGGTAACAGTGAGGCGATTGTGCCAAATGTTACTTCCCTCCTCTCGGTCTGGTATTGTTGTTTTATTTCCTGAAATTCAGATATTACAGTTAAGACTTGTGGCAGCTAATGCAGGTGACACGTGCATGGAAAAATGCACATATCTGTGATGCAAATATTTCTGTAAAGCTGCAATGATTAATCAATTAGTTGATGCGAATTATTGATCGAAATAATAATTTCAGACTTGTTTTAACCAAAATTTCAAACATTTGTTGGTTCCAGCTTCTAGAATGTCAATATTTGTTGCTTTTGTCATTTTTGATAGTAAATGAAGAATCATTGTTTGTTCTTTAAAAAGCATTTTTTACTATCTTTTAACATTGAGTAAACGGATATTTGATGAATTGTGAAAATGAAGTTAATGAAGCAGTTCTAATGTAACCAATAACGGTAGAATGATATTTAGTTCTTGCTATACTTCATGAGTTTAAGCCAGTGTGAATGTGATCTTCTCATCCACATTTAGGCTGAAGTTAGCAGTGCACTGATGCTTGCAATTTTGACTTGTTTCTAATCGGCTGACCACAGCGCAGTTATCCTGACGATATTTAAGATATTAATTTTGATGCATTATGTGCCAAGTGCATACATTAGATCAGAGTTAACAAATGAGAAGATACATCTTTCGCGAACATTTCAGCATCTGCACTGCAGCCTCTCCTCCATAATTACATATGATCACGTAAACCAGCTGCTCAGAAGCGATGCCTGTTGAGATGCCTCACATTTTCTCTCTGAGCGTCCCCTCGTATCTCTCTTATTATGGCTCCGTGTTCTTGTGCTCGTCCCTCAGTGCTCTGAAATCCTAATGCCCCTCAGTTGCACCTGTCATTTGGGGAACTGGTGGAGACTGGAAGGCGGAGGCCCGGCTTTTGATGATTAGTGTTGTCTAGCAGTTGCTGTGGATGAGATGAGGGGCTCTTTGCTATTGGAATTATGACTCTTTTATGGCTTTAAAGAATTATAAAAAGGTTAGTTATAGAACTCAGTAACAGCTACTCAGTTTCAGAAAATATACGGTTTTGAGTGGCATTAAGCTGTGTCTGCATTATTAGCTGTGGGAGTAAAGCATCAGTGGTTTCAAGTTCACAAAGCCTGTTTTCAAAACATGGGATTGCTGTGTTAGTCTATACTGCAATGATTATCTTGCAGTTTAGATATGTATATAAAAAAACACTACTAATAGTTCAGATCACATATTGTTGATACTGAGCCTTTGTTTAAAATTCCTCCAGTAATCAAACTTCAATCTTTTACCATAATGTTTTATTCATTTGTAAGAAATCTTGAGGCTGGTTGTTAGATTTCTATGATTTCAGTCATTCATTGAGATGCGTCCTGACCAATAGTGGCAAGCAGTTTCTTTGTAAATAAGTTTGGTGCACACAGATTAACATGTCCTGCCTTTATATGTATTATCAGTGTTTTCTTTACCTTTTACAGTCACATTGCATCCATGTTATGTCTTGAATCCACAGACAGTCCCTTAAATATTAAATGGATATTGACTAGAATCATTTCATGGTAATGAATGATAACAACCTGTTGTACAATAAACGCAAGTCAAGTGCTTCAGGCTCGACAACCTTAATGACTGTTGTTGGAGAGATTACTAACTCTCACACACACAGGTGTCAAGTTACCTTTCTAAGGCAATATTCTGTTCTTTATAAACCAACAGAGACACACTGCAGCTATACAAATGTCTGTGAATAGCTGCGCATTGTGCAGCTCGGTGTCTCACAGTGGAGGGGTTTGTGTGCAGCAAGTGCTCCATTTCAGAAGTTAAAAGCAGGCTTGCACTGGGTGTGAATCAGTTGTGGCGTGCGTGTGTTTTTTCCTTCATCATTCAGAAGTGTCATTTTATTCGTAGCCAGCTAACTGGAGCCTGCGCTCTGTTATGGGTCTGACTTAAAGTCATCATACGATGCTCACACAAATAAGATGTAAATTAGTGTATGTATGTGTTCATTCAGAGCTCCTGTTTTTTTCTTTTCTTTCTCTTCTCTTTTTTTTATGTTTTCACTCACCTTGCAGTATTTCAGCCCTTTCTTTCACCTTTCCCTCCCTATCTCAGTCTATTCCCCTGCTATCTCTGCCTGGCTGAAATCACTGCTGCGAGGGACTGTCGAAAGGGACTTTGTTGCAAGCCTGAATACTCTCTGGCTGTGTCTTCCTCCCCCTTGTGAGGTGCACGCAGGGCCCAGCTGGCAGCCCAGAACAGCCCGTTCAGCTGGAGAGTGAAAGGGAGTGAAAAAAACACACACACACACCCATCCAGACTATATCAAGTCAACAGCTGTTATTGCCGTGCATATTGGTAAAACTCAGCCCTACACATCAAAATATCTCTGGTTGCAATGCTGAAAAAGTGTCAGTTTTGTGTTTAATTCTAAATCTGTGCTTGCTCAGGCTGTGATAGATGGAAAGTATATCAGACACACGGTGTCACATTTTAAAACATAAGAGTCACGTTTTTAAAGTCCCTGAATCCCTTATGTTTTTTATTAGATATAATCTCACTTCAAGTGGATACGAGCCTGTGAAACAGTGCTAAAATAGTAACAGCACTTTCACACTGACACGGTTCTCGTTCTGGCCCTGGTTCCTTTCTCAGGTCTGAAAACCTTGCTGCTTTCTAGCGAACCAGCATGCGTTCAGACTGGTCTAAGCGGAACCAAAGTTCCCAAGGTCAATGTCACTATCCGGAGTAATTACTTAATGCGCAACGCATTTTTAAAATTTGATTATAATTTGGTCTGGTGTTCTTACGAACTCGGCCTTTGCCAACACGTCTACTAGTTCCACATACAGCTTCGTTTTGCGGGTGCTGCATTCGAGTTTTTCCTGAAGCTCGGGGATGCCCAAATCGCAAACAAACATTGTGTTTCCTCGAAAAACCATTGAACAACTTTCTTCAATGTAGATTTGGTCTCCTGTCCTGCCTTTGTTTGTCTTTGTTCTTCTAGTTTTTGTTTAATGGCAGGCAGCTACCACCTATAGTTTATCTCTCCTTCCTGATGATAAGATACGCCCACCAAAGACATCACTGAAACGTCACAGGAGACGTCACGATATGCAAGGAACAACCAGCTATTTTTCAGTTCCCGTGCAAACCAACTTTTCGGGTTCTGAACCTAAAAGGTTCCTAAAAAGTTCTCCGGCCGATTCTAAAGTTGGTGTGGGAACCAGAACTGACACTGAGCCATGTCGATTTGAAAGCGCTATAAGTAACTTTCTGTTAGGGTTAGGGATTATAATTAACATGCAAAATAATTAATTTATCATTCCAAAATTCAAAATTTTTACTTCTGCCAAGGGGTTGCTTGAATTCAATATCTGGATGGGTTTTTTGTAACAATTGTCAGATTAAGACATTGAGAGAGAAGACCGCTAATGTTATGTAATTGAAATTGCCAGCTTACATGTCACTTCCACCACTGGACAATTATTAATGGATTTTCATGCAAGTTATTACAAATGCTTACATTTTAGGAGAGATCCTGATCTGGATCACGATCAGTTTTAAACATCGATGCAACTCAAAAACTAAAGAACAGAGGTTTATAAAATTAGTTGCGTCAGTAATATTTGGCCCAAGAAAAGAAATGTTACAATTTTTGTAGTGATTCAGATGCGACCCCGATCCAGGATCAGTGGGACATTTGGCAAAGGTATGCACTCTACTGAGCACTTTCTCACTTGCTGTGTACATTGCTTAAAATAACTTTCAGAACAGTTTCTGTCGTAACATTAAGGGGACATATGAGTGTCATGGCCTTTCCCAAAGGTTGTTTAAGACATTGAGTTTCACAGCCAGACTTTTCCCAAAAACATATGAGAGCTGGAGAATGACGGTAGCTCTAGTATCAGTGGAAAATGCTCTTGCTTGTTTGTATTTGTGTAAACCAAAAACAAAAATAAAGAATGATGCCTGAAATAGGGGGCTTATGCAATCAGTCTACACCAAATGAAAACACTGAATGCGGGTCTTTCTTTCCCCATACTAGAGAGGCGAAAAGGGAAATTAAGCTAAAAATGGGAAAAAGAAGATTTACAAAGCAATCACTGAAAGTAATATGAGAATGAGACATTAAAAAAAGGGGGGAAAATTGATACAAATATTTTGCTGCTCTTTATCTCTAAAGCAAGCATCACTAGAATTAGAACACTTAGAAACGTCCTCCAGTTTGTGTCAAGTAGGGCATAAAATAGGGCATAAATATAAACTCAGCCACTCTTCGCACTAATAGTTGCTGATGGCGTATATGCTTTGGCCAGTCACAGTGGGGATGTACGTCACCATTGTGTGGGGCAACTTCATACACAGAGTGAAGGTGATATGTACTACGAGATAGTAGTATAAAGATTAATTGATCTAGAGCGATATATAAATTGGCTACCCTGAAGATCACTCTGCCAGTCTTAACCATCACTAAATCAAAGACAAAGTGCAACATTTTTTCTACAGTTTATTGGGACAATATGTATCTTGACATGACTGATCCTGAGGTTACATAGGAGTTAGTACGGTTTATTGTAACACACTATTTCCCTGAGGTATATTAAGTGTTACTCTTGGGACCATTGTGTAAATTACCTTTTTTGGAATGGCTAGAACGCTCAAATTCTCAACAAATACGTTGGTCATCAAACTGACGTTTTTCTGGTGACACAGGTAGTCATGGATGGTTGATTTGGGGGCGACGTCCCACTTTCTGACAGGGGCTTCGCTCCCAAAAGACAGAGCTTAGTTGTTGTCGATTTGTTTGCACTGCACCTTATTTTCATTTCATTTTGTTACGAGTTCCACATAGAACTTTTTGATGTCTTTTGATGTAGTACTCTTTCCATGTTTTTGCTGTTTGTATAGCTACTGTAGGATATAGCCGCACCAGGAGCTCTGACAAATGCTATACTGTCCTCAAGTGAGTTGACCGTGCGATGCATGTTTTCCTAAGTGTAATGCAACATTACCAGTTATCATGTTAGAGGCGCTGGCGAAAACAATGGGGAAATATTTGTTTTCAGACAAACCAATAATTATGCAAAGTCTTTGAATTTTGAATGATTTTTTACAATTTTCAAAAATCACAACCTGTTTAATTATCACGGTTCTGATTTTTCTGCTTCATGAGTGTTGGCAATCTTACCAACATTTGGCTGGTGGCTCGGGCTAATTTTGTGCCTCCATTTGGTTCATAGGCTGGGTTAGTATGATGAGTTGGTATCAAATGAAACCACTCATACCAATATTCTAAGCATGCAAAAAGATGGGGACGGAAGGCTTTTTTGGATGCTACTCCGGGGCTCAGGACTGAGAAAAACGCTACTTCCATGTTCCAAGTTATTCTAAAGTTTTCATGTAAAAAGTTTCATAAGCATGATGAGTCTAATGATGAAATTGGTAATAATGTTTAAATGCTCCATGGAAAATCTCTTTAGGATAGACTCAAGCGCAAACACTCCATGATGTCATGTCCCATTGGTTTCTGAACCACCCATTTTGAAGCCTCGAGATTTGCTTCATAGATGCTGCCATGTTGATTGGTTAGTTTCAAAACTGATTTATTTTGACAAGAAGGAAGGCTTGAGGGGCAAATCTGACTGTGGACACGCATGCCCATCTACATGCTCATCTACAAACTGGCACTCATGCCTCCATTAGCTGTGCCAAGATAAGCAATAACTCTACTGTCTAATTTGGCTAAACATGGCTATCTCTGTGTACACAGCAACTTTAAAACTCCTCTGGCTCTTCAACTGTTTAACCTAACAACTAAGTTCCAGGTATGCATCTACAACCATATGTCACTGACTGTCCACCTCTGTGACTGCATATGAAACAGGTAGTGGGCTGCCCCTTGCTTGATTGACAGGCTGCAATTAATCAATAGAGAGGTAGCCATGCCCCACTGATGGCCCCACTTGTATTTTATCTTAAATGGGGCCAAAGTTTTCAAAATGATGACCATTTTTTCTCCAAGACTTTAAACTAGAAATACAGACCTGAGCTGCTGAGTGAGATTCAACTGGATAGAGGGGTTGTTTTTGCATAGAGGCCTCTAAAGTCATTCTGACTTTTTTTGCATCCTGTGGAAGCGACACTCTGCTGGAATTTCGATAGAATGCAGGTTTGAGGCACTTCTGCATTAACTCCACTTTTGAGGGCCCTGCAGCTTCTACCATTTCTTTATGCATATATAATCAATGGTTGGACCCCACTTAATTTAATTGTCCAGTGACATGTAAGCTGGCCATTGTGAGTGTCAACAGTGTTCAATTTCAATTACATAACATTAGCGGTCTTTCTCGTGCAGAAACTCCAAGTTCATCAAGGCAGGAGCTAAAGAAAAAGAACTAATCACTCAGAGGACATGTGCACTAAAAATGGAATGCAGCTGCCTTTGAGCCAAAAGCAAACATCTCTGTCATCTGTCTCCTCCAGATTAAAAGTCCGAGAAGATAAGAAGGGACTAAAGAGAGATGCAAATGTCCCTCGTGGATTGCTGCTGCCTGAGACCGATGCTCTTTACTTTTGCACTGGTAGCTTAGAGCTGGGCCATGTGGCCCTAAAATACATAACATATTTAAGGATATTTATGTGCTAGTCTTGATCAGGTGACAAAATCCCCCAAAAATAATTTCGTCTCATAACTCCCCTTATAATAAACTAGGTAAAAGTGCTTTACTCTTGCCACTTGTCTTTGGGCAGCTAGATTTCTGACCAGCTTGCTCAAAGTCATGTTGAAGCCTACATGAAGTTAGAACAATTATATAGATGCAATGTGAAATAATACAAACAGCAGGTAAGAAAGGATGCTGTTTGGTTGTCGTCCAAGGACACTAACATGGATAAAATATTGTATAAATAAAAGCTTTACAGACTGCTGTTATTAGCACGCTAGCAATCCTAGCTCCCACAGCTCATAATTACCACTCAACAACATACAGTTTCCTGTATCTGTTACTTTTGGTTACTTTGAACTGGGATATAGTGATAGGCAACACGATTTTATAACTAGATGAATGTGTCCAGGGCTGTGATGTCGGCTCAGTGAACAGTTTATAATGAAAAAAGGGTTTCACTTCGCGCATTCAATACTCACAAGCGCTCGCTTGGCTCATCTGTAGCAGATTATGGTCCATAAAATAGTAGGTGAAACCTAGTTTCTGTTCAGTGTGGTTCAATGGCGTTCTTGATTGATCATCGTCACAGTCAGTTATTTCTTCATGGTCTCTTGTGATACATGTGTAGTAAGCTAAAGCCAGTGTGTAAACACTGGGGTGAATTTTATTTTTAGGTCTTGATTCAGCCTCACTTCAGCTGAATTGTTGGAAGTATTAGAATCCACATTCTAAATTTTTAAGCACAGATTTCAGAGGTCAAAGGGTTACAGTTTCGTGTTCGATTTCAGGCGACAGCATGATTCATGTGACAAACCATATTGCCTGGTAACTATGTCCGTTGACTTCAGTTTTGCAATACAAGTGAAAAACAACGGCCAGAACCTTTGGATGAATACCAGTCACTCATTTCCTCTGTTGTGAAAACATAAAGAGAATACGCCTAAACCGTCAGTATATTTTCTTTAGATGGTGTTTTGTTGCCTAATAGTAAAACTAATATCAGTGCAAGATGTAAACCTTTGCTGCTTCTATGAAGGTTTACTCTGCATCAGTTTGGAATTATCATAAGTGATGCTTATAATTAACAGTTTTGACCTTTATGCTGTAGACTTTTCCCCTATTGCTTCCCTTTTGTTACTGTTTACAATAGGAAGGGCTTGAAAAGAGAGCAAAGTGAAAAAAGAAACGGCAAACTTTAACGAAACATGGCAGTGCAGGGCAGCCCCTTATTTGAGACCTACAATGATTATTAATATATTAATAAGATTTCAAAAGGAGAGAATAAGAGGGCATGAAGAAGAAGGAGTTGTAAAAGAAAAAAAGGTAGATGGATCGGAGAGATTAAGAGAGATGAAAATGGGAAGAGCATCCAGAAATTTGTTGCAGTTACGTTTTGAAACTGAGCTTTTGGTACTTCTTTTTTCCTGTTTAACGTACTTTCTTTTTCAGGAAGTACCTTGTGCCAACGGTAAAGATAGAACTTCATTTCATTTTGCTTATGAAGGTTATCCTGAGCATAACTCTACTAGGGGGCACCAGAGTTGAGTATTGGGATATAGTTTTTTGCAATTTTTTTCATGTTTTGTAATTGCAAGTATGTACCTATAGTTCCAGTGTTATTGTTGTATGACACATAAAATCCCAGGTGGAATGCCCTTATCAATCCAAAATAAATTCAGAGCTTTGATTTAAATTTAGTCTGTGTTTTTTTTTTTTCCCAGTGTTTTGTTTCCATCCGCAATGTTTGCTTTGACCAACTTCCAGCTGAATCTCATGAGAGTTACAGACATTTGTAGCTCTGACCTCACCTGACAATAAACACATATCACCATCTAGTGCAGTGAATCGCAGCAATTTCCAACTGCAACATGCTTTAACTCAGATTTCTCAATTTCTATGAAAGGTGCCCAGTGGCAAGTTACAGGGTCTCTATTTTCTATATTTGGCACGAGATAATAGTGTTTTTTTTAATGAATTTTTTTATCCTTTGACTCTCAGAATAACATCGATTTTTAAAACAGATTATATCAGTGGTAGGGAGTAATGGAAAACAGGGGTCGCGGGGGGGCTGGAGCCTATCTCAGCATCTTCGGGCGAAGGCGGGGTTACACCCTGGACAAGTCGCCAGCTCATCGCAGGGCTGACATATAGATATTATTTTATTACTTTATTTTTTCTGCTAAACCATCTGGCTACCCAGAGACATTATCTCATGAGGGATTGAAAATCAGTGGTGTAGTGTACTAAAAACTCATTTCATTATTCTGGTACCAACAAAATTGACTTTGTATTTGTAAAATTATTCAAGAATTCCTATAACAATGTATCGATACTTAGCATCTCTAATTTGATATAATATTGAACGCAAAATATTACATGTTTAAAGTATATCGTTC
>KV751375.1:3943625-3958722 GCA_001698575.1 Mola mola | reverse complement strand
TTTTTTTTTTTTTTTTTTTTAATTTATCCTTTGAATTGAACCCCCAAACCATTGTTTCCATCTGAAAACAGTATTTTGGTATTTAGGAGTGTTGTTGATTGATTCAAGTCCAAATATTCAATATTTTATTGCAACGTATTTGAATTCTATATATTGTATTAGAAATTTGCTTAGTGACTGTCCTCTCCAGGTTGAAACCCACCATTGTAATTTTTTCATGAGCAGACCTTTGAGGCAGGAGACGGCTGAAATGTCATCAATCCTCCCTCACTGCCCTCTCCTATTTCATCTGTAATATATTTTTTCCAAAGTGCTGTTTTCTGGTCAGCCTCAGTCTTTGACCGAATAACAGAAGCACTCCCTCATTTAAGTACAACTTTGTCTTCCTCTTGTCTTGGTTCAACTTGATCTGGGTTTTGTTTTCTCTTGGATTGTTGCGGAGGATTTTATGTTTTTTGCTCCTCCTCATCTGGTAGCCACTGCTTTGCAAGAGTGGCAATATAAATGACAGAGGAAAATATCTATTTATGGACATTTTTCCCTATATTGTCGTATTGCCCAATTGCCCCGCCCCAGTTCCCACCCATACACCAGTCTGGCTCAGTTACCATTATGGCACAGCTCTCAATCATGATATTTTACCCTGTTTTCATAGTCTCAAAATCCAAATTGATAGGATAAATGAACATGTAAACATACATCAGTTTGATAAGAACTAGAGCCCGACTGATTAATCGGCCAGCCGATAGTAAATATTCTGCAATTATTGGTTATTGGTGTTAACAATGGTGGATATATTAGCCGCGATTCTTACACCCATTTGTAGGGGCTGCTACATGCAAGTGATGCCTGTTAGATAACTCTTTCTTTACTACACAGTTGTTTTACCACATCTTAAGTCAAGAAATGCAACATTTTATTCACTCATGATTATCAATATAAAATCAGGAAAAAAATGATAATTCCAGACATTACCCCTCGTGTTTTTAACAAAACAACAGTGAAATAAATACCAGTAACATTGCGCATCTATTGATTGAGTTCTGGAATATGAAAAGCAGAAAACAACAAAAAATTAAAATCCAGTGCGGCATGATTGGTAATATGGGCCGTACTTGCTACAAGTCATATCATAGTTGAGCAGCAGACAATCGTGCAGAATTGAAGGTGTTTTCAAGGTGAATGCCTAACTAGTTTGTAAAATATATTGCAGATTAATTAAATTAATACACAATTACTCCTTAAATTACTCTTTAAAATAACTCTTACGTAAACTAGCCCACATGTTACTTATGGTTATATAACAGCTGTCTGTAAAATCAAGGTAATTAACCAACTATAGGGTTTCAACAATTTAGCAGACTCAAAGGTTAGCCCTGGGGCAATTCTTCTGCAACTCAGGTAATGGCAGTCCTGTGATGGTTTGACGATACTGAGTGCTGAATAAATGCTACGCCATTTCGAGCCGGTGAGTGTAATGCTAGAAAGATAACCGTGTCCCTGTGATTGACTCTCCGACAACCATAATGTCACATTATTTGCACCTTGAAATATATATTAGCTTTGAAAATGTGATGTTAATGGTTTTATTTATTTATTTATTGATTTATTTGACATTTTATCATAGAGGAACTGTTTAATCTCCACTCACCTTTTGTGAACCTTAATTTGATTAATGTTGGTGATTACATTAACAATGAAATATTGATAAGATTACGTGTTTTAAATTATTCTCTTGTTTAACTGTAAAAAATCTTTCCTCCATTATATATCTTTTCAGCAAATATTTGAAAACTGCATTTGAAGGATCACTGTAATAAATATTTGTGTATTATTTACTATGTATTAATTGATAAGAGACCGATATCGGCCAATATATCACTTTCAGCATTTTTTTCCTCCTTAATATTGGTATTGGTCCCAAAAATATCTTATTGGTCGCACTCTAATAACTCCATAAAATGGCAGAAAGCATATTTGGACAAAATTTGTTATGTGAGTTTTTAGTGTGGCCCATATCGTACTAGAGGTGTTAATGACCTATAATACACCCCACCACTATTTAGATGTTTTGGCTTCACTTTTGAGAAGGGGTAATGTCGTCCATCGTTACATACAGTATGAGTGTTTGAACTCACTTTTAGGGAAAATGATGATGTTTTGTGAATAAGCAATGTCTCCCAAAGAACTAATACTCCACTCCTCTCCTCTCCTCTCCCCTCCCCTCTTGTAGCTGCCTCATGTGTTCATATGGTACTCATTAGTTTATATCATCACTGTTCCTGTGTTTCTGTGTTGACTTGATGTTATACCAGTAGATGGTGCCAGCAGAGCATAAATGGTGAATATTCAGTAGCAAGGATGTGGCATAAAGGGTCAGTTATGTTGATGGAAGTTGAGATGCCAGTTTTGTTTGTCTGCCTATTGTCCCAGGGAATGAAAGCCGTACCTCCCCACCACCACCGCCCCCCCACACTCACACCTTGTGTTTTCAGTATGTAGAGAATGAAATCACTTCATTCACTGACACTCGGTCATCCTGATATCATGTACTGGTTTATCTTCCTCCCAGTCAGCCCATCCAGTCAGAGAAGAGTCAGTGTGTCTAAACTTGTTGTTTGTTATGCAGGTGATTTCTGAGGAAGGGGTCAGCTTTAAGGTCAGTCTCTTCTCTCACTACCTTTCCCTCCTCCTCTTTCCTACCTTTAGCTTTCTATTTTTTATCTCTTTCTGTGATATAATTCCGTGGTGATTCTGTCTGACTTTTTCCTTTTTGTTTTTGCTCTGTGTATTGTCGCCAGCTGTTGAGTTTTGATGATGGTAGTGATAGGAATACTAAGGACTGTAGTTGTACCTGCCCTGGCTTTTAGCCCCACTCGTTTTTGATGCATTAGTGATGTATTCATGTCAGATGTGTTGAAATATAGAATTGATAGCTGCTTTACATCTGTTTTTAAATGATAATCTTTTTTTAAAATGGCAGTAGAACTATTGGCACTGACCCTGTAGCTGTAATGTAGTACCAGCCTGCTTTAGATTGTCTGAGTCATTGAACAGATATCTCTGAGGCACAAGTGCTATTTATGGCCACCTATACATGGGATGCCTACAGTAACTGGAAATCTGAACTGGAATATTGAGCCATGCTGCAGTGCAGCAGCGCCCTCTGGAGTTTAAGTCTCTTTTCAGGGAAATGCCTCCTCTGGTGGCACCTCCTAGTTTCTGCAGCCTTTAGGCTTATGCATCACACACCTTTTTTCTTTTCGAATAGTCTCAATATAAGAATTTCACAAACTCACATACTTACTAATCACTAATCACGAAAGGTTGACTTGAAGGAATAAAATAAAACTTATCTTTGATCACTGAATTGAAACAAGGCTTCTTTACTTCTTAAAAACATTGCAATCACTTGAATTTGACATGATTAGCTTAAATGTGATATGTTGAGGTGATTACTATTATGATTTGGTTTTTTAATGTCTTGTTAATTTTTCTTAAATTTTAAAGTGTTTTTTTATGCTTCCTGTTGTCTTTCCTCTTTGATGTAATTGTGTTAATGTCTGTTTCTCTGTGTGTTTTCTACGCCTCCCTGTGTGTTTGTGCTTGTATCAGATTGTGGGGAATGGAAGTGAGCAGCAGCTCCGCAGAGAGTTAGAAGATGTCCTCATGGACCCATCGGTAGCTGACACTGGACTCGAATCAGAAGCGGGAATGGACACCATCGCTGGCGGCGACCATAGCCTTCCTCCAGCTACAACATCACCTGTTGAGCCAGGTTCCGACCCTCTGAGCTCACCACCGCCCAAGTTGGAGATGGTGCTTCCCGTTCAAACGGCTCAGGAGAGCGAGCTGAATGAGAGGTCGTACCGAGGTGAGTTGTGATGTGACTTTTCTAATCCTGTCAGCGCTCACACAAAGGTTCTTATCTTCAGCTTTACAGATACGTTTAACATTCAGAGTATAATCACAGAAGTCTTTTCACTTCCCTCATTGCCTCTTTTATCTTTGTAGTCGAGGATTTGCCAATTTCATTGACTGACATGACTTTTAATGATGGGGAAAGTAATTCAAATGAACACACTTAAGAGAAATAATGAAGTTCTTTGGCTTTCCTTACATTTCCTCTCCCAATTGATTTTCCGTTTGCAGGTGATGAATCATCATCTGATAGCAGTCCGTGCAGTCCCATCCCAGATGAGGACAGTGTTGTGTTCAGCCAGCTGACATATCTGGGGTGTGCCTCAGTCAATGCCCCCCGCAGTGAGGTGGAGGCCCTCCGCATGATGAGTATCCTCAGAGGGCAGTGCCAGTTGCCCCTGGATGTCACACTGTCTGTGCCAGGTGTTTCCGAAGGCACTGTCAGGTAAGAGGAACAGTCTTAGATTCAGTTTTACTGTATATGCTAAATATACAAACACTCAAAAAAAAAAAAATCATGTCCCGCAACAGCAACTCAAAGTTATGAAATTGCAACATTTTTTGAATTCAGGTTGCTGGACCCCAACTCCAGTACGGAGATTGCCAACTACCCTATCTACAAGATCCTGTTCTGTGTGCGAGGCCACGATGGCACACCAGAGAGCGACTGCTTTGCCTTCACTGAAAGCCACTACAACACTGAGATCTTCAGGATCCATGTGTTCCGCTGCCAAATCCGAGAAGCGGTGAGTTTTGTCTGTGTTTTATTTTCACATATGCATCTTAGCTGAAGTTATTATGAGGCTTCAGTATCTTGGTATTGCACAAAAACAAAGTATTGGAATATTTCATTGTAACTGCATAAGCCATAATTGGCAGAATTATAACAAAAATAGGAACGAAACAATTCACTCCATGTGCAATAAATAAAGAATACGTGAAATTTTATCTTTTGAATTAAATTTACGAAAAAATGACTTTTGCATACTGTAATTTTTGAAGATGCACAAGTATACTTCCAGTGCAGCTCATATGCTGAACTCATATTAGCTTCAGATAAAGTTTGAATCCAGCTTTGCACACATCAAGAAAGTTGAAATTTATTCCCCCGTCACTTTCGCTGGAAGGCCCCTACCAACAGGAGGATTGATTACAATAAGCAAAGAAAAAACAGCTGTGAAATTCAGATAGCAGACCAAAGCGGCTGCAAAAGGTCTTCTTTTCACACTTAATCTGTCTCTTCCTCTTAGGTACATATGCGTTTCTACATATCCATGTTGCCATCAGTTTTCTAGTTGTCATAAATTATTGATCTATTCCTCACGGTTCAGTATCAGTGTGGGATACTGGAGCTTCCTCAGCATCACTGAAGGCTCCACTGCACATACACACATGAGTCATAGCGAATCCACTCGCAAAAGTGGGTTAAAGTACTGCTCTAGTGCTCAGTGACCTGATTTCTTCCTCATAAGCACTCTCCTTCAGTGTCACTGAGAGCCCCCAGACTGCTTACTGTCAGGCCCACAGCATTCCACTATCCAGTTAGACACGCAGCACACATGCTCATGCTAAAACACTAATGCGTCCATGCACAGATAATCCCCATTAGTAATTCACTTCTCTACTCAGCAACCGGACATATCTCTCTTCAGCTCCCTCTTCCCTCTCTTCTTCCTCTTGCATCCGCCCTTCTCTTCCTTCCAATCCCCCCTAGCAACACACCAGTCTACAATGCTGCCAGTTTGTTCTTATTTGCACTGTCAGAACAGACTAATCATATGCCTCACATTAGGCTCAGCTCCACTCAATACCTCTGACAGCATTTATTCATGACTTAATTTAATCTTATTTTACCTTTTTATGGCCACGTTTAACACATTTTTGTATCTTTAAGTATATTACTGATTGCCTAACCACACAAGCCACCAGATGTCTAGACCATCGCACCTTTGTTTCATTTGTGTCAGCTGTCTCATTTGCTTCAAGCAAGTGACCCAGTTATTTAATCAACTTGGGAAGAGCATTTGATGCATTCAGTGATTTTGTCCTGGCTCATGTTGGCCTTAAAGGGGTAACTGAGCACGACACTTAAGGATTATCAGTCTGCACACAGCTGGGGCCAGACAATATCACAATAAAAGGTTTCAAAAACTTGGTAGCGATAATTTTAATGACCTATTTTTCGTAAAAAAAACAAGAGAAACAAAAGTTAAATGTCAGCCTTTCTTTTTGAAAGAGTTTGTTTATAAATTGAAAGTGCAAGGAGTTAGAAAATATTTTTATTCATAGTATGAAACTGTCTAATTATTAAACTATTACATGCTAAAGTGACTCACAAAGAGATGAATGCCAGCTTTGGCCGAAACTTTGTAGCTGAGCGCAGTGCTTAGGTAAAGCGGTTCTCATTATATCCCTAAACCAAACAAAAAAACCAAACCTGATGAGCTACTCCTGCATTGTCAGACAAGACCTTTACTCTACGTTTAAGAACTATTTTGGCACCATGTCGGCCTGTATATTTTTAACGCTATCCTCACCGTCTCATCTTTCTGTTGATATATATTCTTGTGTGTGTGATATATCGATTGTGCAGCCACTAAGCACATGAGATATGAGTAGATGGGGTGCAGGTGGCAGTAATTGTTTTTTTTAGGTGAAATAGAACAGAAGTGGTGTCTTTCTCTACAGTGGATTCTACAGTCCCGATCAAAACAATGCAGCTTAAGCCTGGTTCATGCTACACAGCTTGCATATTGATCCGTCAGTCTAGATCCATTTCTGTGTTCGATCGGCTCTCACCCATGGGTAAATGCGAACTCTGAAGAGATGTGACCTGAGAGGCGCGCTGACATATGGCAGCCTCAAACTAGATTTCTAGCAGGCTAAATACCTAGATGAGTCTTTGACAACTTCAGCCAATCAGAGTGCAAGACACAGGGTGACAGACAACCATAGAGTATTTGAGGGGAATACAATATAAACCAAAAAGCGTGGCATCTACCTTTGTAGAACTGACAATCCATGCCACCCACATCCTCCAATCCAGTCTTTCAATCATGTTTTGTCAGATATCCTTTTTAAAATTTGCCTGTGGAATTAGGGCTGCATCTGATGATTATTTTAATAATTGATTAATCAGATAAAAAAACCCCCACACATATGGCTTGAACATCCACTTCACAGTAAAATTAATGTTAATGTAAACAAGATATTTTTTTCAGTAGAAACACCAGCACTAGTGACTAGTGACCTGGCATGGCACTGTCTTTCTTCAGGAACTTTGCATTGCAATGCGAAAACGATAGCATGTCCACATGCTCCTAGCTAAGGCTGGCTCTCTTTTTGGAAACTATGTTAGATACTGCAGAAAACAGCCACTCCGATGGTGTTTAGGTGCCAGGGCTGCAGTAGCGCTTTGCTCGTGGGCTAAGGTTAGCACTAGCGGACTAACATTAGTGGGATAACTTTAGCCCACTAACTGTAGCTGGCTACTGTTAGTATTAGCAATTGAATGACACTTCTTATGCAGTTAGAGCTGAATTGCGAGGAAAACACACATTACGATTTCTCGTAATGTGTGTTTTCCCGTCCTCCTCGCCAGTGATACCAACGTGTTTTCAGATAACAGTATTGCTCTGATGGCAGGCCAAATTGCAACATACAGTCTGAAGCAAACACCATTTGTTGTTTTTTTTTCAATATGCTTTGCAAAATGCTCTTTTTTCCGTCTGTGCCAGGGTTTTCAGACGTATGTGGTTTTTTTTAGCTCCACTCTGTTCTGCAACATTCGCGCCACACAGCTCTCTCTGCAGCTGTTTACTTCATGTGTCGTTTGGCGCTCCGCAACACAATTAGCGTTGCAATAATCTCACGACACAACAACCATTTTTGCCAATCATTTAAATAATCGAATTTTATTTATTTATCGATTCATTGTTGCAGCCCTACGTGGAATCAGTTGCCTTTCACTCATCACTTCTTGTGTAATATCTTGTGTATTCGTAACCAAATGTAGTTTGGATGCCAGAGGAGTTTCCACACACTGGTGTCCATCAGTTTTGTAGTTTGAACCGAAAATGACTGCAAGACTGCAGATCACAAGACAGCAAGTGATGTAGTGTGTACTGCAAGCTATCTGCCAAGTTGGTTAGTCTGAACTTGGCATTAGCTTTTGCCAGAGGGTTGAAGATGTCATGCTTGTTCAACAGTTGTTTGATAAACTTAATAAAAACAGCAATGGAGAGGATTTAACTTACTGTCTTGATTCTCAAATCAGATTTATTCTCTCCCCTTTGGCACTAGTTAAAACTTCTTCAGTGAGGCGCCAAATATTTTTCTCTGCGGGAAATTGCCGTTTTCCCATAATTTCAAAAACATGACGGTTTGGAAAGAGAAAAAAAATCTTTTACTGAGGTTATCACTCTAAGTAATTTTTGGTTTAGTAATCATATGACTTTCTTATGACTTTACGACTCTGATTCTGTGTCATGTCTTTCTCTAAACAAATTTATGGATTTTGGACCGGAACTGTTCATACATAAAGCAAATTACCTCCTCGGCTCCGCTCCACCTCCTAAGCGCCAGACCTCCTTGTTAGGCCCGAAGGCTAGTTTCTAACATTTTCCAGTTTTCTGATGTTGATGGTGATGCAGGGCCCTGCTGACTCTCATACCTGACACCTCCCCTTGGTGCCCATAAACCTGCTGCTCCATTCCAGAGGTGTATATTGAGTGCCTTTTCATTCAGACTTAACTAGATTTTTTTTCGCTCCAGTGGTTTGGGTTCCCAACACAAATTAAATCACATGTTTACAGGGACAAACAATGAAATGGGCACCGACAAATGGACACAGTTGCAGATGTCTCAACAATTTGTGTCAGTACGCAGAAAAAGACAATCCTGACAGATATTAGATGGTAATATCCTCCTGGACGGGAAGTAAGAGCAGTGTAACAGGATGCTTTACTAGCTTCTTTAAAGGATACACTTTCTAGATGAAGACTGATTGCAAATCCAAAAAGAAATCAGAGTGTAAAAGCAGCTGTAAAAGTGAACATTTCCTCAATTACTTTGAAACTGGACAGACTATTTTCTTGAGTTTTCACTAAGTACAAAACTAACCAGAATTAAACTACAAGAGTTGAGATAAAGGCGAAAAAATGATAGCCCAGTCCAGAGGCGTTCAGCTTGTCTGCCCGTCCTGTTCTTGCGCATGTGATTTCTCAAGTTATATCAGATGATGAAAGTTTGGTGATCGCAGGTCAGGGTCCTCACATCAGGGTCACATGCTCATGAACGTGATATCTCAGCAATGCTTACTTGGAAAGTCATTAACTGAGATTTATATTTGCTTAACCCAAAGATAAATTCTGGTGATGAGAGACCAAGGGTCAATGTCACTGTTGTCACAAATTTTTAGTTCAAATACGAGATTTCATATGCTGGCTATGGCAAACTGCATATTGCTTAGCTCATCTGGTGTTGGGTTAAACATCTTTCAAAATTTGAATCTCACGCTTCTATATCTGATGCTTTGTAGTCCACCACAAGCTCTTTGGTACTGAGCTTCACGTGATGTGTGTTGCTGCACCATGTGACCAAGCTGTCTATCAGTCACTACATTCATTATAGGGAGGTATGAAATTGTGAGTCATTAAGTAATAAAGACACTGCAGCATTGTGATTTTTCTCATTGCCACCTTTAATGCTTTCATACTTCCACTTTTTCTGGCATCTGTTTTATATTATATTCTTCCCTTTTCCTTTTCTGTGGCTGCTGTGACCTGTCAATTTCTTTGATTATGGATTAAGTCTTTTATGTAACATAAAAGATCACTTCTTTCTTTGTCCTTGTCTTCTCTCCTGTTTGCGTCTCTCTCTCTCTCTCTCTCTCAGACTTTTCTGGCTCTTCATTTCACATTTCTACAAGTCAGTAAATGCATTCAGCAGTTTTATTTCAGTAAAACAGCATCCATGAGCATTTCTTCCAGGAAGTGACATTTTTCTAGTTCTAGTTAACATGTGTTTTATTGATACAAATGCAGTAATTTGCCTTGTTCTTAGTTTGCCTTATGTAGCTGTTTCCAATTTGCATCAAATAATAAAATGGCATTAGGAAGACAGAATGTTTCCCATGTTTGGAGAGAAACGATTTGTAAGGATTGATGTTTTCGCAGCACAGGTTTCCTGACAGAGCTCCTTCAAGCTACACTCAAAGAATAAAACAGCCATTTGCAGACACTGGAAATTGTCAGTTTGGACTCCAGCATTGATGGAAAAAGTACAGAACACTTCTTTTGTGTTATTTGTAGTTTCATCAATACAGGGGGCGACCCCCATCAAACTCTACCCTGTTGTTTCTCAATAAATATACCCCCTACGATGCCCTAACATCTGCTGTACCAAGAACATAATAAAAGCTTTGTGTAGGAGAGGTTAGAAGCTGTGTTATATTCAGGCCTTGGAAAAAAAAAAAAGCAATGAGCATTGTTATTTATTGATAACAGCAGTTTCCCCTCACCATTGCGTAGTCACTAACCCCCAAGCATTGCCGTTTACCAGATTCAGAGATGATTCAATCCACTGTCGGTCTCTTGTAGGGGGGGGGCACTGTTTATTATTACATACACGTGTCCATGTGATAATCAGAAATAAAACACTTTTACTGGATGAAGTGCAAAGCTCACAAATCAAAATTCTTGTAAGTGGAAAAGAACATTTAGTCAATATAAATAAATCATTGCTATGCGGTTTTCCACCCTTGGCAGACTTTGGTGCCCCCCCTCCACAACTGTCTTAAGCCTTGGACATTTTGCAGAACCCTGCAGGCTCATGGAAGGAGTGAGTTGTCTTTGTTTGATGTAATAGGAACTATACTTCTGTATTCAAAATTCACAGGCAAACATGAATCAGTATGTTGATTAACACTCAAAATGGTTGATAGGTCGGAGGTGCAGCTGTCGGTAGAATAATGGGTCATTAGGTAAGCTTTTTAGTGCCTCATATCACAAAATGTTCTGCAGAGGTTTGATTGAGTTTTTCTTTTAATCAATATCAGTAACTATGTGATTACTTTGCCCTGTTGCTGGTATTTTTGACTTCTAAAACTCCCCTTTTATGGTCCATAAGATCCACAGAGGCAAAACAACTAAGAAAATAACACAGATACTGTCAGTCCCTCAGCAGAAGCTTTCTGTTGAATTCCTTAACTTAAATGACCTGTCTGTGTCTATGAGTCAAGAACATGGGGATCGGCACTGGAAACTTTCTGTATCTGACTACAAATGCACCGTTTAGACTACACTTGTTGATTGTCTATGCTGTCTGCACTTAAAATGAATATCCATTTGTTGCACGCATACACAGATGTCATGTTTCTTTTCCCTTGCAAATAGCCAAAACAGCACATCACATGACAATCATCACATTGTCCATCTTTTAGTGAAATGTGTGAAAGAAAAAGAGTGCCACTCCAAATTATTGCTGCTTTTCCAAGAACACCCTAGTGTTTTGGGAGTATTTCGAGTGCTTATATTGAAGTGCTTTGTGCTCATCATTTATACGAGTTTATTCTTGGAAAAGCCTTCGTTGTTTCACAGTTAGCAGCTTTGTCTGGCTGGATTGTACGTCTGTGATGTTAACCTTTATCATAGAGATGGAAAGTGTCACATGTATTTATTTTTTTCTTGCAGGTGAGCAGGATACTGTACAGCTTTGCCACAGCTTTTCGGCGGTCAGCCAAGAAGACAGTTCTGTCATCACAGCAGGCTGCTCCACTCACCCCCGACAGTGACTTGTTTACCTTCACAGTCAGCCTGGAAATCAAGGAGGATGATGGCAAGGGTACTTTCAGGTGAGACGTGCGCTCAAGCACTATGTACGTAAGAACACGGGGCCATTTTAGAGGCTTAAGCAGTTTTCAGAATCACTACATTTATGTTTAATATCATGCCTTGAAATACTTAATCTATTGTGAGGTCTGCCAGAGAGCAATAAATGTGATATTATCTGAATTTAAAAATCAATACAATAAAAATTTCTAAAAAATGATTTGAAATTAATAGTGTTGCAACACTGTTCAAACAGATAAAGTCACTGCATGACAAAACATTTGTATTCATGTTTATATCTGAATAACCTTAAAAATCTGATTGTAGACCTGAAACAGAAAATTTTAATTGCCTGAAACACAGGGACATGCAGCCTTAGTGCGGACGATGAAGTACTGGACATGTAGGTCATTTACTGAAATTGGTTAGTTACAGAAATTAACCTTGTTATTGGTTTACTTACAAGATGAATGTGTCAGTAAATGAGACATGAAAACTATGAAATTGGGAAATGCTAAAAACTCAACCAGATAATGACTAAAGAGGATCACAGATAATGTAATAAAATAAAGGAACTGAGGAGCCATTCATATCCTACAGTAAATCACTTCTAATTCAGATCTCTCATTTCATACATTAAAGGAAACACTTCGTGTTTTTTGCACCATTTAACCCGTGATCGTTCTTAGTCTCCACTCTCTCATCACTTTTATCTAATTTAGAAAGCAAAACAAAACAAAACAAACAAAAAATGCTAGTTATTTTTAGGTTGCACGTGTTTCCGACTCATTAGCTCTGGGTAGATTATTTTTAGTGTGCTGACTTTTATGCAAACAACTCCCTCAAGCAAGCACATGTAGACTGTTTTTTTATGTAAGCATTTTTTTCTTATATAAATAAGATACAAAAAAATACTTTGGAAAATATAGATTTCTGTCATTTTCTTTTTTGTAATGCGATTTAAACAGTCCCCTTTTTCTGGAGTCATAGGACATAGTTACGGCGTGACACCCAGACGGAGCTCGGCCTGAAATCCTGCCAGGTTCCACATGTTTGTAATAGATTTCAAGTAGATGAATGGATTATTTTATTACACAAGAATCTCTGCACGTAAGGGTTTCCTCAGTGTTTCCTCAGGAATTTGTGTCAGCGCAGGTTTTAGAGATTGTTGATTACTGTTCCTGTCTCGATCTGTGCTTTCAGAGCAGAAAAGAGAATCGGGACCTGAGCGTGTTTTAAAGTGGCACTTATGCACACGTTTATTATGACAAATGGATATATCCCTTTTTTTTTCTCACTGCGTGACTGATTTAGAAAATTCCAATGGTCTAGTTACCCAGTTTGAAGAAACAATAGTTGCTGTAATTGTTTGATGGTATTGAAAAGAAAACTGCAGGATTATAGTTTTTCTTACCAGCCCAGACATAATTAAACATGTAGTCTAGTCAGTCTGTGGTCAAATATTATCTAAAATGTCTCTGTTGTCATTAAGTTATTTTTTTAAGTTAGGTTTTGAATGATAGAAAATCAAACATTATATATGCTACATAATTTTACTATCTCTTGCTACATTCTTCTGTGGTTTCCGTTAATGATCTTTTTCCTTTTTTTGTTTACACAGCGCTGTCGTAAAAGAAAAGGACAAGCAAAGCTTCAAACTGCGTGCAGGAATGGACAAAAAAATAGTAATTTATGTCCAGCAGACCTCTAATAAGGAACTGGCCATTGAGAGGTAAAATAAAGCACATATAATTACTCACATTTTCAGAATAGCATTAAAACAGCATTTTAGATGTATTAGTTTACTATATAATGGATTCAGATCAGAAAATGTTGATTTTGGTTTTCAGTTATTCTTAAAAATAATCCATTCTTTGCTTACACTACGGGCAGAACCATTTGGTTTAAGGTGGCACTACTTTCAGATTTACCCTATAATGCAACCGCCAAGACAAAATTTAAATGGAAACATGGTAAAAGCATGCGGAAAAAAAATCTAGGTTAATGTATACAACTGTAGATTTAAGAGATCCTTTGACTCGCTGTAGACACAACTAGACATTCATGAGATATGAATCACTCTGCTCTAATTGATGACACCCACTGGCAGATTTTCTACATCAGTGCATCAACCCGTGTCACATTTAAAATGTTGTGGTTCAGTTCTGAGATGGTGATTGATGCGACCCTTTCTCCGAGGCTCCTCAGTTTAATAAATCTGTTAAAATGTAAACGTTCCATCCCTTTCCCTGGGGCTTCCATTTTCACAGTGGTATGTTATTGGTCGATGAACCCAGACTGGATAAGGATTGAAGGGCTGTGTTTAATATTCTCTATGTTCTGGTCTGTGTTAGCATCTCAGTCCAGGAAGTTATTTGCAGCAACATGTGATGGCTAACAACTGGTTTTACTCTAAAGAGAGATTTATTGTTCCGTGTCTGGTTCCTGCTGCTTTTTCATTTTTTTTTCCTCTCTCCCATCGTATTTTCTTATGTAATTCTATTTATTTCTCTGTGTCACATCTCTACGCTGTATGTGTCTGTCTTTGTACGTTTGTTTGTTTAAACCTCTCCAGGTGTTTTGGTCTCCTGCTCAGCCCAGGGAAAAATGTGAAGAACAGCGACATGCATCTGCTAGACCTGGTGGGTGACTTTTTGTGCATGTGTATGTGTGTGTCATTATGTGTTTGTGTGTGATTGCTTACTTAGTCCAACTTGTGCCCCTTCAGGAGTCAATGGGAAAGAGCTCAGATGGGAAGTCTTACATCATCACGGGAAGTTGGAACCCCAACACGCCTCAGTTCCAGGCTGTGAATGAGGAAACGCCCAAAGGTAACAGCCAAAGATCTGTCGAGAGGTTTAATAAAGCAGAATGATTTTCAACAACTTGTATTTCCTTGGTTCATGTTTCCCTGGTTGGTTGGTTATTTATTCACTCATATCTTCACACTAATATTTGACACATTTCTGAGCATAATAATCACTTTTCTCTGGTCACATAAAAGCCAAAAGCAACCTTTATAGGGGAACATTATGGTGAAATATTAGTGAAGCATGGAAACTGAAGTTTAAATAGAAAAAATGCTGTTGAAAACAGCAATGATGACTACAACAAGAATGTTTGAAGTGATCGCACATAAATATGGCTGAAAAATCAATTGTGAAACAAGGATGCACCAAAACATGCATTGCCTCCTAGACCACCAGTCACCAGTGACACTGGTGTTCTCAAAAATCAATACATTTTGGTTGAAATATGTTTATGTATGGGTTGCAAATGGGGAATTAGTCACTAGACAAATTTTAGCTGCTTTCTTTCTTTCTTTTTTTTTTTTTTTTTTTTTAAAG
>KV751375.1:3905535-3936311 GCA_001698575.1 Mola mola | reverse complement strand
TATGAAGCTCCTGGCTGCCAAGTACTGGAAGTGCCAATCTAACTTTGAATGCTGACTAATTAACGCTCCATCACCAACCAGTAAATTCATTTGGCTGTTGTAGCCATGGCCCTGATTTTTCATGAGCCCCATACATTAAAGTGAGTCGTCACCAGTCACCAATGAGTTGCAAAATGTGGCAAACAATTTGTTTGCGGCATCACACTGATCCACTGCCAGGTGATTTTAAGCAGCAGGATGTTACGAAAGACAATGTGACGTGTTGGCACGCAAACCCTTTGTTGTGCTGCGGGGCAGTTACCCTGTGACCTTATTACAGCATAGCAGTCAACACACTTTTATCAGCATAATGTAACCCTGTATGTACCAGCTGAGTGTCACTTAGCTCAAAAGAACTAACATATATGAATTTATTTTCTCTGACATGTTATACTGAAAGCCGTAGCACGGTTCACACCTTGTACACACAACAAGCAATACTACTGCAGCAAAGACTCAGTATTTACCAGCTTCGTTTGTTTGTTTGGTTTTTTGAGGTCCTGGTTAGCTTCTTTGAATGATGGCAGTGCTATACAACAATGTGATAGTGCATGACATTCATAGCTGCTTCAACCTTCATTTACCTAAAAGATGGGAGAGAACGTTAACCTATATGAGCACATAAATGTGTCCCCACCGACCTGCTGCGCCAGCTTCCCGTGGAGAGCAAAAACAAGCGCTCGTAATTATCTGTCTGCCTGCCTGACTGACCCACATAATGACCTGTCTGTCTTTGGAGTCATTTGTATTTGTGTATGACTGACTTCTGCCTAGACCTGTTTGCGCTCCCCTCTCCCTTTGTCTGCCTGCTCATTTATGTTTTGTCACGCTACCTGCTTGCCTCTTTCCTGCTCTTCTCCCGCTGTCTTATCGGCCCGATGTGTTTGCCTGATTCTCGGTCCCATAAACTCTTTTATACTTTGCTTTTATGACTTCCGCTAGACAGGAACGGAAACACCTTACTCTGAACCTAGTTTCCTGTGTTAAAGAAATATACAATAATTTCTAGAAAATTTACACAGTTCAATATATACAGACTTGATTTTATGTGAAATCTTGTGTACTCCATCCCCAGCAGTGTGTATATATTTGCGTGATTAAATAACAGCTCTCACCGGATGCTAGTATTACTTAACACACTTTTCCTTGGCTCCTTGTACAGATTAAATTTCAGATAAAGATGATTTGATGTTTGCTTACGTTACTACCAGACCTTTGCCTGTTTCGTAAAAACCTCACATTGTGCATCAGGTGACCAGCTCCTTTTATGCTTTTGCTATGTCATGCTAATACAAAAGTTGGCATAGTGTGTGTGTGTGACCGCTTATTTTTATATTTATATCAAAACAGAACTGAATTATCAGGATAATGAGCTGCCATATGGAGGCCAGGATGGAATTTATAAGTATCTTACTCTGAGAGATTTAGTGATTAACTTAATTTGTCAGTGTAAAGTCTTCTATTTTTGGCAAGGTAAAATTTTTGTTGTCTAGAAGGAAAACAAAATATTTAATGGTATTCTGTGGTTAAACAACCAGGGATATTGAACATCAATCATATTTCATCTTATTATTAACAAAAATGTTAGTTGGTTATCTCCATTGTCATTATTTCACATAACTACATTAAGCTCTTTATTCCTTATAGTTATGATCATCTGCTTTTTAATTTTTTCTTCATATATTTGGAGTTTGTCAGAAGTCCTTTTTGTCACTGCCAGGTGTGTTGTCAGCTGTGACAAAGCACAAATTAACAGGGCTAGGTTTTTCAACTTTGCAACCATGTGACGGTGCATCACACTTTCCTTCGCCCTCATCTTTGTTGCTCCGTTCTCCCCTTGTTGTGTACTTTCTTTATCATATTTCTTTGTCTCCTCTAATCTTTATATGAGCTCCATGCCTCCCTTGACTCCATTCCTCATCCTTTTCTCCTGTTCCTCTACTCCTTCCACCAACCCCTTTTGTTGTACTGTCATCTATTTTTAGCTCCTCGTGTGGTTGGCTGAGGAGGTGCGTGAAAGCATGGGAGTATGTCTGGATTGCAGGAGAAAAAGGTGCAGGCTGGTGTGTGTGGCTGGCAGTGTGTGTGTGTTTGTTTTGGTCTCATCACACTACACTGAAATGCCCTGCACAAGACAAACCCTGCCATCTTTAGAAAATCATGATGATAAAAGTTGTAGACCATGCAGCACGAAACCTGACGGTGAATCGCCCACTGAAGGCTCTTATTTTAGAACAGGCTTCAAAGTAATTAAATGTAATCATCACATCATGTGATCTAAAAATAACTCGGCTGGTTATTATTCTCACATAAATTCAGCAGGCTCTTTACAGTAGGGCTGAGAGGTGCTTGTAGAGCTAACCTGTTTTATACTATGCAATCAAAAAGTGTTCAGCCGAGTCCAAAGCAGCTTTTCAGATGTTTCCAAAAAAAAGCGATCTGTTGATGTTGGCTGTGAGGGAGATTAAAAAATGTCTGGTGAGGTCATGCTTCCTGGGTATAACTAACTGTCAAACTAGCTCCCTCCCCAGGAGACACAGCATCTTTTGATGCATGGAAGATCAGGAGCAGGTGCATATTTGTACAGAGCCAAATAGAACACACACAGATACAGCCAGAAAGTAGAAATATGGGGTTTTCCTTGTGCTATGCTTACAGTTATTACTTTTCGATAAAACCGTAAGATTTTTTTTAACTGATACTGATAACTGATGACATACGTTCATGACATTCATTCGCTGTATTTTATGTATACCTAGGGTAAATAAAGGCTACGATTCAAGAAGCAGGTTTGATGATTTAATTTTGCATAGCTCTAATAAGATATCTTGAGAACCCATGTGGAAAATTTGTAAGTTACAATTGTTATTTTCCTCTGAAACTTAAAAAAAAAAAAAAGACTACACCGGATAAATGTTGGATCACACAACTATGAGTTTGATTTTCTTCTCTGTGTTTCTTGGTTGATTCTAAACCAAATTTTAAAGACGCTGCCAGCTACTATATCAAAGTATGTTGATGCCGTGTGTGTTAAGTCGCTGAAAGCAGTTTGGCTCTCTGATCATATGAAGCGTCTCATTCTCATGCTGATGATGTTCCAATGAGAATCTCTATCACATGGTTTTTCAGAAATTCGTGAAGAAATAATTGTAATATTTGAAAGAAAACAAAAAGTGCTTTAATACCTCAAAAATTCCTGGAGAAAAGAGGTCTGTTTGCGTAATTGCATGGTACAAAGGAGCCCTTGTTATGCAAGGTTTACATTCACAACCTATTTATGTTATGTAAAGGTATTCTAATTATTGATAAAGTTGGCACCGTGACCATCCTGCTATAATTAAAAAAGACAGCATAAGATAATCCGTAATGTGCCCAGTCATGACATTTCCACATGATACTCCAATTATAGCAGTATCTGTTCTTTGTTAGTTTTGCACATGTCTTTTTTATAAAGTGGCCTTTGTTAATTTTAGCATCTCTACATCTAATAGCTGAACTTCCATCATTGAATTATTATTCGTTCTCTTGCAGTTTGCACCTAGAGTGTGGTCGGTAATTGCATAAATACTTGCTGTGTTTGTGAATCAGCTGCTAATTATACACAGCTGTGAATATTTACGCTGTGTTTTTATGCATTCATATCTGCCTCTCAATCTTTCGAGCTTTTATGTTGCTGCAGTTTATTATTAGTTGATTACACATACAAAACCTGCTGTACTGTACGGTCCGATTAATAATAGGAATATTTCCTGTAAACTGCACCCAGGCATGCAGTCATTGTTTCAATACAATAAACCCCTCTGGTGCTGTAGAAGTACAATGTCAAGAATGTCACAGCTCACTGTTCTGTCTGTTGGAATCAAAGTGAAAAGGTCCAGAGATGTTAAAAGTCAGTTTATACAAAAGCATATATGGTAGCACAGAATGCTGTTAATTTTAATACTTTGAATCTCACGGTAATTATGAGAAACACACACACACACTCACACTCAAAATGGGGGTGGGGTGGTGAGAGGGTGGGGGAAGGAGGCAGCCTCGTGCCCTTGCAGCTGATCATTGGTTGGAGCTACAGGGAAGGGGAGGGGCCTCAGTGCCACTGTTTCTGTAGAGAAAAGAGAGGCAGAGGGAGCACAAATGAGAAAGAGAGACAGCAGAGGAGGATAAATGAACTCCGGACTTCTCCCAGTATCGGTATGCCTGCCTACCTCCTTCTCTCTCTAGACATAGTTTCTGCTACCTCTCGACAGAAATTACAGCTGAGGTGTGTTAGCTAATTGCGTGTGTATGATTTCGAACATCACCCAGCGCGCTGCCTTCATCCTCTCACGACAGTCAGTTGTGATCTTACTGCGAAGAACCTGACGGAAGCGGAGTCCGGTGGACGTGGAAGAGGGGGCAAGAAACAAGAGGATAAAAGAAGACAAAGCAGGAGGATCGAATGAAAGGGGATATTAATGTCTCATTCCCTCAGTCACTGGAAGCTGTGTCTGCGACTTTGTGGACTCGAGACGGATAAGACAGCTTCAAACCGTGTTGTCTGCAGCTGCGGCAGATGTTGAAGACACTCTGACTTTATAGGGAGCAAAGGCATTTCAAGCATAAATTGGATTGGAATTCCTTTAAACAAAGTCACATTTCCCTTCATTTTTTTTTCTTTTTTGTGCTTTCAGCTTGGACGTTTACTTTTCTATGTTGATCTGTTTTTTTAACCTTGAGTTTTTATGTCTTTGCGTAAAAAATCCTACACAACTGCCTGTTCTTAGGACGAACCCGAGGGGCTCTCTACCCGCTCCCTGCCCCTCCATCCTTCCTGCGTCTGAGACGGCAGATGGTGGCAGTATCCTCATGGAACCACAACATGGAGCTTTGTGTTTAAACTGAAACCTTCAAGCTACTTCCAGAACCAGCTAAATGTCAAAATAGTCGGTTCTTTGGTCTGCCGTACCCTTAAAGGGCCCCACAGTAACGTCTTACAACCCAAAATGATGAATTCCTCCCTGGATCCACTGAACCACAGCTCTGCTGACCCGTCAAGCTTGTCTGCTCCCTTCTGCCTGCTAGAGATAGGCTATTCTCAAATTTTCACCACCTGCCTCCTCGAAGTCTCTATCATACTCCTCCTCACGGTTCTCATTATTTCTGGCAACCTGGTGGTGATTTTTGTGTTCCACTGTGCCCCCTTGCTTAGCCAACACACCACCAGTGCGTTCATACAGACTATGGCATATGCTGATCTGCTGGTGGGAGTCAGCTGCCTTTTCCCCTCCCTGTCCCTCCTGCACCACCTCCAGGGCCTCGAACCCAAACTCACCTGCCAGGTGTTCGGGTACATGGTGTCAGTTTTGAAATCAGTTTCAATGGTGTCTTTAGCATGTGTGAGTGTGGACCGCTACATTGCAATCACCCGACCTCTGACTTACGCCTCCCTGGTAACACCTTGTCGAGTGCGCTGCTGCATCGTTCTAATATGGCTGTACTCTGCGCTGGTGTTCCTCCCAGCTTTCCTTGGGTGGGGGAAGCCCGGCTACCATGGTGACGTGGTGGAGTGGTGCGCAGTTAAGTGGAGGACTGATCCGGCGTTCACGACCTTTATTGTTGCACTGCTTTACGCCCCGGCCGCCCTAACTGTCTGCTTCACCTACGCCAACATCTTCAAGATCTGCCGGCAGCACACCCGTGAGATCAGCGAGCGCCACGCACGTTACCGGCCCCAACAGCTGCAGGGCCCAGGATTGACAGTGGGACCCATGGTCAAGGACAGCAGTGCAGTAGAACAAGGGCATTTACCCCACTTGTCCCAACCACAAAAATCCCACCCACACTTTCAGCAACCTGCATCAACATATCCAGACAAGCGATATGCTATGGTACTGTTCCGCATTACGAGCGTGTTTTATATCCTCTGGTTGCCCTACATTCTCTACTTTCTGTTGGAGAGCGGCAGAATCTACCACCATCCTGCAGCCTCATTCCTCACCACATGGCTGGCCATCAGCAACAGCTTCTGTAACTGCCTCATCTACAGCCTATCCAACTCTGCCTTCAGGAAGGGCCTCAAACGCCTCTGCTCTTTCTGTTTACAGCGCAGTGGCAGTGGCTTTGGGGTTAGGAAAAAGGCTTTCGGTGGCTCTGTTGAAAAAAGATGTGCAGGGACGGGGTATGGATATGGTCATGGGGAAATGGGAGTTGGCACAACATGTCATGTGTAGGTCATAAACAGACTAAGTCCTTGATCGTAATTGGCAGTTGAACTTTTTAATAGATGCCTGCTGTGATTGCTGTAAAATGTTTCTTCCTTTTAAGCTAAAATGTGCTGTAAAGATATGGAAGGAGGCGTTTAGCTGTCACTGCTGCTTCTTTCGCATTTAGAGGCTACATAGGCATCCTCTCTGCACGCCCCAGAGCTGGCAAAGGCAGAGAAAGCAAGTCAAGAGCACTGAAGGAGGAAAAGCCTGAATAGCTCTGAAAGGTGTTGGTAATGGTAGAGGAAACCCAGGAAACTACTGATTGTGGACAGGGCTGAGGAAGAAAAACGATGCCTGAAAATCTGTGGAGAAGGGAACTCCTGAGGCCGCCTGATTCCTTCTGTGAGAAATGAATCCTTAACTTATTTTTGGCAAACAACAAAAAACATTACAAGAAACATGTTCTGAGAAGCTGCTTCTGAAACAGTGTGACGTTTTATTGCCGGATAATCAACACAGGATTGAGTTGAATTTAAAAAAAAAAAAAGACATAAAATGAAAGAGACCAGTTGACTGCTGTGTTTTTGTAATATTGTGCTGAGTTCAACTATGCCAACAGTGAGCTCTTTACATGTGTTTTTCCATGCTTATACACCCTGTGATGCATATGTGTATTTGTTGTGTCCCTGATCTTTATTGGCCATAAAGAAATGGAAATCCGGGTGTTGAGCCAATATGCATAATTTTGTGCATAATGTGCTTGCATTGAATGATCTGATGGACATGGATGGATAAACTTTGCAATTTTTCATTATTTATAGTTGTTGTATAAGATAAAACATTGTTTCTTTAAGTCACAGATTCACACATTGAGCCGTATGGTATAGAAGTGATATGAAGCGCAACCCAGCTTCGGTGTACGACTGTTAACCAGAGACAAGAAAACGTGATGTCCAATTTCTCTGTCATGATCCTTTTAAATAATTGCTTTATTTCACCTTTTGTTGTTTTGTTCATGAAACTACTTTTTTTTTTTTTTTTTAAAAATAGCTTTTTGATCAAAGGTAAATCTTCAAGCGTTTTAGATATCTGACACTTTCCTGTTGTTTTTGAAATTTACATAAAGGAGCCAATAGTTTAAAGTAAATTTAACATTTGCATGTGTTGCAAATAATTACCTTTGTTCAAACCCCGGTGTATGCTATATTGTGACTGCATCACTTGTGGGCTAGCACATGCATACACATAAACATACACGGACACAGGAGGTTCACATGTAAACAGAAAGACAAATAGCCCATTCACTCTGCCAGCAGGCACCATGAATAAGGGCTAACCCTTCAACTGCCTGCAGCTGCTTATGTGTGTGTCTGTGTGCACGCGTGTTTGTTTGTGTCATCTTGTTCCCATGTGTTTTTCTTTTCAACTTGATATAAACTTAACAGGAGAAACAAGCCAAATAGCTCTTGAAGTATACACAGAATATCAAAAGTTGTGAATCATATTCTGATCATTAAGTGTCATGTCACAGTTTCATTAGGTGCAGATAAATTTTGCTTTATATATTTTCTCTAAATCACCAAAGAAATTGAACGTCTTGAAATATTTTTTTTTTTTCCTAAATATCTAATATATGTTAAGATTTAGTAAAATGTGAGTGGATTTTACAGTTTGTATAGGTGCATTGCACACTGCACTTGGCTCAGTGATGCCTTATGAACTTGGATATGACTGATGACTGTTCCTCAGTATTTATAATGGTATGTTGTTGCCTTGATATATAAATGAAAATGAAGTGTAGAGGAAGTGTTTTCCTCTTACATTTTGGGATAGCTCATTCATTGATGACATGCGACTGTTTGTTTTTTGAGGGAATGACACAGACTGGAAATTGTATACATGTACAGAGATGACAAAGCATTTTAGCCAGCCTTGATTCCTCATTCAGTATAAAAATCACCTGAAGCCCATTCTTTGTGTAATCTGAAAAAAATATCTGAGAGCTTCTCTTAAAATATCCAGAATTCACAAGTTTTGTTCTTCTCCTTTGTAAAATGAAAAGTAACACAGAGCAAACTCAAACATTTTTTCATGTATTTATTCATACGTGTTTTGGTGTGTATGAGTGTGTGTTTGTGTACAGGTATGGTGGGATGCGACCATCGGTTGAATTGGACTGTTTATGATATTTTAGCCAGGGTGCTAAGAGAACTATCACCTTTTCTTGCTTTATAAGCAGCATCACTTAAAGCAAACTGTATTTTGTGAGTGTGATGTACAGTTCAGTGGTGGTAGATAGATTCACATGTTGTCTTATTTTGTCTGCCATCTGTGAAGAATTGCCAAATATTGTAATGTACCTGTTGTACCTTCAGAAATGGCATATTGAATGTCTGAGTTTACTACAGAAATTTATTTTTGTAAAATTACTTAGTTGTCCTTGATAAATGTTGCAGTGTCTAAGTAGGTTTAGCCGCATGCTTCCTTGATCATTGTTCATGTGTGAAACTGTGTCTTTCTGACACATAGTTGAGATAGACAGCATTTTACTATATTTTAATTTACTTTTTACTAATTTAATGTTTTTCACAGCTGATAATGGTACAATTTCTCAGAAATCTGTGCGATTTAGGGTAAAGTGTCTTGGAAAATTGTTATGCCAAAATATGCTCAAGCATTCTCACACAAACATTCCTTTTTTCCTGTGGGAGACAATCAGCGCTCATGTTCCCAATAGATATATGTAAAATGGAACCTTCTCATTTTTGATTGGATACAACAATGATTTACAGCATAATTTATTGGAAAAATAAGATAACAAGGCCATCTGCAGATGGGAAGTGTTTTCTTTTAGGTATGAAAATGTAAATAAAATATTAAAATGATTCCTATGTTTCACATCTAGTCCTTAAATTATACACTTTTAAAAAAATAAATTTTTATCATCTTTACAGCTTATCCACAAACATCAGAAGTTGTTTGCAGCTTCTCCAGCTTCCTATACTGGCATCATATACATACCATTTTGGTGCATTACATACCCAGACCTGAAGCAACCATTGGAACAGTAGTAGTGCCCATGTGCAGCTTAGGAAAGTGCATATTGTAAATAACAAAGAAAGTGTTTAAACCTGTATTTACAATGTTTGACACAAGTGCAATTTGGGCCTTTTCTAAAATAACACATAAAAAGTGCATTTTTGAGGCACTTCTTTAACTTTCAAAAAAAAAGTTTCATAATTAATCTTCTGGAGTTTTTTGATCACACTGTCATGTTCAGTTCACATGACTATACACATAGAAATATAGGGCAGTGCTGTAAAAGTCTGTCAAAAGTGCTGACTCTTAACTCAGTACCACTTTTTATTTGGTGTTAATTGGCCATTTGCACATTTTTTGAGTCCAATATAATGATACATCAGAACAGAGTGAGAAAATAATTGTCAAAGTCTATAGCTCCAGTTGTGCTGAACATAAAGACATCAAAAATTAGCATGATAAACATGGTTTAATTTAGAATATGAAGGCACACTTAACAAGAACAAAAATATTTTTAAGCAAACTGAATGCTGTTTGACTGTTGTAGAGTTTGTACGGTAACTGAATGGACAGAACAGTCCTACTCTTTTAGTGCACTTTAATACACACACACACACCAGCAGTGGTTTCTTATCTTTAAAACTGTGTTAGTCTAATTTTTGTGTTATTGTAAGGCTCAAAATAGGCCACGGTAGACCCTTACTAATGGCTGACTCACGACACAGCACTTGTGAGAAACAGATTCTTATCACATTAAGACAAAGCTCGGTCTGAAAGCATACAGAAGAGACATGCACATGTTTTTGTTGACGAGCGTTTAGAAATTGCATCTTGACAAACTTAAGCCATTCCTGTGTTTGATCTTGACAAACCGTGCCGTGTTTCATTAATCATGCGTGTTGGAGTTGTTGTAGTTTTCATTACGCTGTACAATGTTTTTGTTATAGTTGGGATAATGCACATGGTCAAACATGCTAAATTATTTAAGATTTCATTACATGATGCTTTGTAGGTGACGAGCTTGTATGGTGTTGTATGATGTAAATGTTGTATACTGAGAAAAATAAATGTAATGGTATCTCAGTGTATTTAAACTTCGTTGTACTCATCAGTTTGTCACAAACAAGAGGCATGGATCCACATTTGCTGTATGTATTTGTTTAAGTTATCACAGAGTTCTTTAAAAATAACAGTTCCCACTGAGGAGTCATATTTAGTGAGGTGAAAGCACAGTTAAAGCAGATTTCCAGTGTTTTTTCGACCTAAGCTTCTATTTGTCAATCTTGAGGATCTCATCTTTCACAAAATGCATCTGTTTTCACAATTTAATTCTGTGTTGAGCTTGGATGAGGTTACACAAGGAATGACACTGGACAGGTTAAATCATCAGAAACAAATTGCTTTTTTGCTTTAAATGCTATTGCATGTGTTTGGTAACCTGGAGTAGATACCTTCAGTGAAACATTTGTATGTTTTGGACTCAATAACTGTAAAAATACTGTATAGAAAAAGTGTTTGCACTGCAATCTGAGTTTTTTCCTGCTTTTTTTCTACTTGTAGCTGATGGTACACCCCTGACATGACCAGTCAATTGCAGCAGGGGCACTGTTTTTCTGCGTTTATGAAAGACAAATTTGTGTAGATTTATTCCAAGTTAATGTTGGATTATTTAAGAAATTACTACACTATGGAATAAATCAACAGAAATTTGTCTGTCTTTTGAAAAAAGTATGAGCACAGACTGTTCATCTTATACAGTATCTTTGCAGTTATTGAGTCAAATAGCTGTTTTTATTTCTGACTTTTTGACTAATGCAATCTTTTTAAGATTAATGGCCCTAGTGTCCAATCTCAATACTGATTTTAATTTCATAAATAGATGTAGAGCCTAAAAGTCCAGAATCTAGACTGAAAAATGGAAAATTTCTCCCTTATACACTGCTGGCTTCACATCAGTACTGATGATAAGAAAAGTGTAATAGCAGTACATTTACACACAGTTGTCCATCGTTTGCCAAACTGTGAATTCCTCATTGTAGATTGTTAGTGATAACTATAACTGCTGTTATGTTAAAAGGCTCTAAATATAGTGTACTACAGCTGCACCGTATCTGTGCAAATATTGGTCTGTTGAAATTGCAGTGCTAGCAAAGCAGCGGTGGGAAATGTGGAGAACAATACATCGTGAGAATGCAGACTGTTGTAGTGCTGCCAGCGTGTTATGTAGTGGTGTTGCCATTAGGATTTATGGCGTCTACCCTCTGTCTGTCAGCTCTGCTCTGGTCAGGTGCATATTTCGTTTGCTCTCATCGTGCCAAAGTGGGTGAACACAAGTGCAAAAATGGCACAAAAAGTAGGGCACGAGACAGATGATTAAGATTTAATGATAGATGATGCTACAGGGAGGAAACAGCACCCCCTGTGGCTAGTGCATGTGCCGTCTGTCGAATACAGATTGTAAAGCAGGGTGATTTCACTGATCAGTATTTTATTTATTTTAAAAAATTAATAATCAGAGTTCAGGGTTGTTTCGGTTGGCTGTGGCAGTAAGATTTTGTTGATAAATATCACCCCTCGGTCTCTTGGCATCTCAGCAGGGTCCTTAAGGAGCAAAGAAAGAAAAACAGAATGACATGTCAGCTATTGTGTTGAGTCAGAGAAAATCAGGGACATAAACAATAGAGGGTCCAGCTTTTCAGCCTTCCCACGGTACTGTATTCCTAGCTTTAGACGCACACACACAGACGCGCACACATGCTTACATGTACATGCTCTCTAACCTTTTTTTTTTTTTTTTTTTTTAATCTTACACATAGTGATTTTTTTCTTCTTTTTTTTTTATCGTATGTCATTAAGAATAATATGTTTTGATTTTGTTGCAGTACAGCTCTGGTTACTTGTCGCTGTCCCTATTGGGCTACTGGCAGAAATTCCATGGCTCCACATTAAAATGTCTGTCCTCTACAGTTACCACTCACAACTGTTACTTCAGTTTTCAATTTATGGCAATAGGAATAGGTTAAAGAATAGATCCACACCGATATGAAGGTTTTGAATCCGATGCCGATATCTGGGAGTAAAAAAGTTCAGATATCTGATATCGGCCGATAAACATCAATTTTTTCATAACAACAAATATTTGTAACAAAGATATGCAACAGAGGCGGAATATTTTATAGATTAACAATGAACTTTTATGTGCTTAAATGACAGCAGTGTACTGAAACGGTAACCTTCGCTGGCAGTTTAATATGATATATTTATATTATTGATATTGATAACATATAAGCCAATATTGATATATCTGTGATAGGCCAGTATCAGCCAATAATATCAGCCAAACCGATATATTGGTAGGGCTCTATTAGAGAAACACCCAACAAATCAAAAATGTGTCATTTCTGGCACAGTGATTATTACTCCTCAGTATGTTGTTATAGTGCATTACAATAGGTCTTAAATTGAAGTCAAAAGGGTACACATTTAACCATATTTTGGGCAAAAGCATTACAAGAGTAATTTGAGATTTTAAGGATTGTGGTTGCACTTCATGATTTTTCGCTAAAGAGTAAGATGACATTATTAATGATACAACTAAAGATTCACAAAGTACTAACAGTTCCTTGAACTCACTGTGATATGATTCACAATTCTGGTTTCACAACTTTCTTACATTTTCTCGTCTCTTTTTCATTAACACAATGTGATTCAAGACTAATTTAAAATTTAAATAAGGTGTCATTTTATTGTTTCTCAGGTAGAAAGGCCAAAATACTGTAATTTCTCATATCTTAATTTCATAAAATTAGAGAATCCCTTTTAACTTGTGGGGTAGGGAGGGTATAAACTTGACAAACTGCAAAAGAGTGCACATTTCCTTCCCTCCTTCCTGTGTAGATGAAAAAATAAAAACATCTTAAAGCTGAGGTTTGGAATCTGTGGGAATCAAGCATGAGACTCGTATGGAAGCAGCTCTGCTACCCCCCCCCGCCCCACCCATTTAGACATTTGTTTTGGAATGTGGGCAACGGCTTCCCACTCATTAGTTACCAGCTGGTGGTGTGAAAAGACCTTGAGGTGAAGTCACAGCGTATTGTGTCAGTGCCATCTGCTAAAACGTGCATCGTGACTCATTAAACATCTCAACCGGCTTGATTAGTTGTGTAATTTTATCTATTTTCATCCAGCTTGTAATAAATAGTTACATCTCTAGATTTTTTCTGTGTTTTTATGTTAAGTCAGGCAAACTGCCTCCTATGTTTAGCTTATTCTCGCAATGATGTGAGAATTGTATCTATCTTTAGCTACTCATCCATCTCATGGCAAGACAACCACACAGTTAAGTTCAAAAATGTTAAATTACGCCTGGAAATGTTTACAACATGCTGAGCATACAAATGAACAGAGCAGAAGTGGACTACGCAGCACGCTACTGTTGTAGCTAAATACAAGCTGACAGCAGCCACAGTTCTTTGTGAAGTGTTTAAACCTTTCATAGCAACTTTTAAAGCCTGTGTGAGTCTTTCTAACTTAAAGGATCAATTCACCCGATAATCAAAACTAAATATTTTTCCTCTGACCTGCTACCCAGCTGAACTTAGGTGCATAAGTATTTGGACAGTGACACAATTTTTTATTATAATGCCTCCGTACACTTCCTCATTAAATTTGAAATAAAGCTGTCAAGTTATGGTTGAAGTGTAGACTTTCAGCTTTAATTTTAACAAAATTACTGTATCAATCTTTTTTTTAATTAAAGCACCCAAATGTCCTATTAACAGGCTCAATATTACTTATACAGTTGACTGAGAAGCAGTTCTACAGTCACGTGTGGTTTCTTCCCTCATTATTCCATAATATATTACTCACATTAAGTTATCCCAAGTGAACTATGAACTTGCAGCATTGAGAACAATGCAGTTCTTGATGCTGACTGCATTGTTTCAAATCAATTACTGTGGTATAGAAAGGCAAATAACAAACATTTTTTCACCATCCATATACTTGTGGACCTGTCTAGTTTTAGCTATCTTTTCAACTCAGATAAAGAGGACAACAATGTTAACATGATAACCACCCTTTAATTGATGTATGTTTCCGTCTGCACAGTGATATCGTGCACTTTGGAAGAAGACCAAAGAAGAACATAGTTTCTACAGGAAACTGCTCACAGTCTGTGGATTATTTTGGGTATCTGGGTCATGATTGAAAGCTACATTACCGTTGGGATCTTGATAAACATTTTATAGGCATGTAGAGCTCTACAAGACAAGTGCAGTCTGATTCCATTACAATTTGAATGAAGGCAAAGTTCTGCAGCTTATTATCTCCATAACTGAGCGCATCACACCAAAACAATGTAGATGATATACGCTACAATTCAGAGGAAAAATATGGATTTTTGATTTCGGGGTGAATTGTCCCTTTAGTAATTTAGATACACAATATCGTTAGCATTGTCTCTGTTTTTCTGTCTTCCTGTATTACTTGACCTCTCTGTTACACGTTTCCGTTCATCAGCACGAGACACTGGATATGTTTTTTTTCCCCTCTCACGCTAGCCTCATTCCAAACCACGCTCTAACCGAATAGACAGACATGCAGTAGGGAAGCAAATTGGCCATTATGTCAGAGGTCTTTTGTACATGCTCTCAGCACTTCAGATAAGTATGGCTAAGTGGGGCCTGTATAAACACGGATCCTTATCATTGACTGACAGACTGAAGCCCAGTGTAATGGGCCCTTCGCACTGGACGCAGTGACTCCACTCTGCTCATCAATACCAGAAGCTTTTGCTGGGGATTAACAGATTTCTAGTGTCTGTGTTAACCTTGTCAGTGGCCTTCTGGCTAAAGTTGATCGAACAAAGTGGAGAGGCTTTATAGTAAAGCCCTTTCATGTGTTTTTGGAAAAATATTCACGGAAATTTCTCCAAGCTCCTGCAGTCAGGGATCGTTATCGTCCATTAGTGTGCTGAATCTTTTTTAATTGATCGTTATTTAAGATATGGAAGCAAGAAGAAATTAAAGTGTTTTTTAATATATGTGTGGTAAATTACAGAAAAAATGAGTTGATTATCAAAAATGTTAATCAATTAGCCAATTAATCAGATAAGCATTTAATCTTGAGTAAATTAGAATGCTACTGTAATTTATTTATATACATAGACATACAACAACCAGAAATGAGTCCTATTTTGGCCAAAGTTACTCCAATAATCAATATTACTCCAACCTTCTTAAGCGTCCTGTCAACACACACACACACATACACATACAGTAAGTGTGATTTGCGAGGGTGTGGTGGAAGTTGTGGGAAAATAAGCCCTCTGTTGTTGCTGCTGATCACCATTAGCTCACTTTGTTTTAGTATCCCTTTGTTCCTGCATTTCTTCTTATTCTTTATTATTTTTTGCTTCACTCTCTTCCTCTGTGGAAGTTGGAACAGAAACCTTGAAAAAAGAGTGAGGGGGAGGATCTTGATGGGCACAGTAACAGAGAGACCCAGAAGTTAAAATTAGCTACAGAGAGAATGAGTACGATTCAAAAAGGCCTGGTTATAAGAATTAAGGGACGTCTGAGGTATTTCGCTTACATCTGCGTTGTCCGTGGGGTTACAGAGTGGGTTTTGCTAGCAGGGATTTTAAGCTCCTTCTGGGATTCATTTTGAGACTCAGTAGTACAAGCAGAAATACTTTTGAGACAGGCACAGGATGCTGAAAAACAGATCTCCCAGTATGTAGTGGAAACTTTTTCCTACATGAATCGATACATTAATTAAATCTCAGAGAAGTATGTTTGCTTGGGTATAGTCATACCTCCATGCTTTTGTAGGAGCATTTTTAAGTTCTTTAAAGGGGGTATGTAAACACCCTCCATAGATGGTGAGAGTGGCAACATGTCACAGCAGCTACTGCCTCAGCAATCAGTCACTGGGAGCAAATCTGACCTCCTTCACACTCACTCTGTTTGTGGTAACAACAGGTTGAGGGGTTAAAGAAAATTCCAACTTAACTTTTGTCCTCATATTGACCTTGTCTCTGACAGAATGAGTTGTTCCCTCTGTAAATCCCATCACCACCACTTTGTTCCACATTGAAATATCCCAAATATTGGATGGCTTACCTAACATAGCATAGATTGGTTGGGGTTTTGCCCCGACATCCTGTAATACCATCTGTTTTTATAATAGAAATGTTTGCTTGTGCTCCTCACGAGTGTCAAATCTTTATTACACATGTGCTGATTTGAAGAGAGATGAGACTGAAGTGAGATGCTAACATGCTTATTGCTAACACACTAACTAGAGTACAAAAAACCAAAGGTAAATTATAAAAATTATATTACAGCATGTTAGTCTTGTCATTGTTAGCATGCTCACATTAGCATTTAGCTTAAAGAATCAGTTTCACAAGCATTTCTGGTTCCTTGTTTTCTGCCAGTGAATAAAGAAACCTCAACATAACAAGCTCAAGTTTTGACGCTGATAGTTCTGTTTTATAGAGAAATTTTTGGGGTGCGTACATTTTTGTTCACACCTCCGCACATCTCCTGCTCTACCTTAGTCTTCATTCTGTCCTGTGCTGCTGACAAGAAGTCTTAAGCGTTTCTTCATTACAGATAATGATGGAAGGTTTGATGATGAAAGCTGCTCTTATACAATGCAGTATTAATTTATTCTTCTATCAACCACATCTTGAAACCCCCTTGCTGTACCAAAGATTTTGCTGTGTTTGACTGCCTGGATGTGTATGGTTAGCTTTTGTTAAAGTTAGTAACTATTTATCTATACTTAAGCAACATGGGAATATATTTGGATGTAATGAAAATAATTAAAAAGTAAAATTGGAGCTGAAATGGACACACAGGGAGATGTGTACAGTCCCTGCTAGGTCGCAGCGGTAACTCATCCTGCACCACATGCTGATAAACACTGACCACTGCTGGACCTCTGTGAAATAATTTCACAGTAGTTATCTGATAGTTATCTAATAGTTATCTAATAGTATTTCTCGTGCATAAAGTGACTGAATCTCCATCTGTAAAACAGCATCAATGCTGCATGACACTCACCTTGACCTACTTGTTGGCTGTTTTGTTGTTAGGAGTCTCCGCAGGACAGTGCCATCACCAGGGACATTAACAGGACTTTCCCAGCTCATGACTACTTCAAAGACACTGGAGGAGATGGACAAGACTCCCTCTACAAGATCTGCAAGGTGGGACGCACACAGGCATGCAAGAAGGTGTGACAAAAATGCATAAAGTCAACACAGGACGATATGGAACCAGAAAAAGAATAAAAACAAAAAGTATAGATCAGGACATTGCAGAGACTTAATCAGGAACTGTATGCAGAGCAACTGCGGAAACAAATTAGAAGCATGTATTCCCTTCGTCTGGCCTCCACTTGGTTCCACATTGTTGCATTAACAAATTCATTTAAATGCAAAATACATCTTTCTATGATCCATTGTCACAGAAACTTTTTAGACTGTTGCTTTGCAACCTTTATTATTTTGTGGGATTTGCATGAAGTAACGGACAAACAAATTCAATCCAACTCAAAATACATCTGAAATAATCTGAAAATTGCAACACCATGCAATCTCATTCACAAGTGTATTTTTTGGAGGGCTTTTATTATAAACAGGGCAGTTCTCCTGTTTATGTGACTGCTGAGGCTGTAGCCATACCCTTATACTTCTAGAGTACTTCATTGGATACGTGCTAATTTGACTGGCGGCTGAATTGGGCCAGTCACATGTCAAATTACATTCAAGAACGTCTGTGGTGTTTGGCTACAAGAAAGAACAGAGAAACAGTCATTTCTTCTACATCAAAAGCAGGAATCATCTGACTGGATAGGTTTCTGTACTACTTGGGTTATTTTGGTCGATACTTTAAAGGTATTGAGTACTGATAGTCAGCCTGGAGACATAAATATTTGGTCTTTTTGGTGGCAGAAATACTTCAAAATAACATAAATCTGCATGTGACATTGAGTCACGTTTCTCTATAATACATTGTAATTACTGTGTAAATGACTTGCTTTACACTAGGTCCGATCACAAAGTTTGTGGAGAGGTAGTGAGAGTTGTCAGCGCCGACGGGAAAATGATCGTTAATTAACCGAGCGGCCAACTCTGTTTCTGGGTGGTTCAGGGAGTTCACTGCCTGTCTAGAAAAAGCAGCACGACTTTCTGATCGAAGACACACACACACACACACACACACACACACACACACACACACACATTACACTGTAATCAGTCCCGTCACTTTCCCTCTCAAGAGAACAAACACACGCTTATACAGCCCAGACATGCATACATTTCAACCTATTGTTCCATAAACATACATAAACGGCTGGCATGTTCAGTTTTTTTGTTTTCTTTTTCATTTTCATTTCATCCATTATGTATAACTCAGGTGAGGGCATCCATCTCTTCCTAGACAAGCACCTCCTCAGGTGTGTTTGAATAATTCAGTGGGCCCTCCCTTTCTTCTGTGTGTGGATTGATCCACTCTTTGTCTGTTTGACTGATTCATTATTTGTGTTTGTAGCTCAGTAGGCCACCCGCCTTTTTTCCAAACTCTCTCCTCGCCCCTCATATTTAGTCCATTTCTCGTGTACCAATGTCTCTGTCAACCCTCTGCTTTGCTGTGTGCATCTCTTATTTTAACCAGCTATCTTCATCCATTGATAATACTTCTTCTGCTCAGTCAAGTGTGTTTCATGTGCAGCACACAGAGCAGAAAATTCTAAATAAGGTATAAAAATGACTAGATTTTCCTCTCACCAACTTGCACAACTTAGTTCAAGTGCTCTGTGGCCAAACAAGTCTGCTGTGGGGTCAGGAACTAAATATTTATACACATTTTATTTGAATGATATAATGGTATGGAGATAATGGCTCACTGAGAGGAACCGTGTCTTTGTTAGAATCACATTCACACAGTTAAACAGATTCATTCCCGGAATCTGCCCAGTACCGCCACGGCCTGATGCTTGCTCATGAGCACCTCAGTAGTGGTAGAAAATGAAGGGGTACTTGGACTTTCCCCACCCAGATTTATCCTGCCAGTCTTAGGTATTGAACCACAAGCCTTCAGGTCACAAACTTGCTTATTCTTGTTTGTGTAATTTCTCGTCTTCTCTCTATTTTTTTCCTGTTAAAGTCTTATTGAACTTTCAGTGTAGCTTTGAGCTTTTTCTCTTCAACCAATGAAAAACAGTTTCACCAGATTCTGCTACTGAAGCTCTCATGGGTAGGTGTCCAATACCTAAACACAAATATTCTTTTTTCAAGCTTGCTAACAGGTTTAGCTCTGCTTCTTATTATATCACGTGATTCTGTGTTCAAATCATGGATACTGTGTAAAGCCATTTTCATTATAAATTAATCTGTCAGTTACACTCCTGATTAATTACTTGTTTGTTTTTCTTTTAATAAAATGTGAAATAATTATGAAAAAAATCATCATTCACTTAAACAGAATGACATAAGAACACAGTGGATCCTTACATTTGAAGAGCTAAAACTTGCTTGAATAATGACTGAAACAATTAATTGATTATCGAAATAGTTGGAAACCAATTTTCTTTCAATTAACTAATTGACTACTCCTGGCACATACTGTTTAAAGCAACTCAAGACTTGAGTTTCAAGGTGTCATCAGTTCTTTAGCCCCATCAGTTTCTGAACTCTCCATGAAACGTAATGACTGTGTACCCGCTTGCCTCTGTCCTCTCCATCAGGCTTATTCTGTTTATGACGAGGAGATTGGTTACTGCCAGGGACAATCCTTCTTGGCTGCAGTGCTGCTGCTGCACGTGAGTACCACACATCAGCAGCAAAAAAACCCTTTGCTCTTCAAACAATTTCAGGAGTTGAGAGGAAATGTTTTGCGTTTATTTGACATCGGTATCTTTTTGACATTCTGCAATGTCAAAGGGCTGGCTTTGGTTTATCCTGAATGAGCATATTCTATGTAAGATATGTGTACTGTTATTGCATTAGTTAATCTAAGCTAACATATACAAGGTGGTGTCTGTGTGACAGTCACATTTTATTTTTCATAAATAGTGGCTAATATGTACATCTGCGGCCAGAGAGTTTGGCCTACCTTAATGCAGCATGCGAATCATGTAATAACACTGCCATCTATTGGACAGACACGATCAATGTCTTTATATAAGCTCCACCACACCATGAGAGTAACAGCATTGTGAAAATGTATTTAACAAGCTTATTGGTATGCTTATTTGGGAAAGCTGTGAGGTAAATTGGAATCTATATCAATGTAATTAGTTTGTATAATTTAAATATCTCTCTCGTCTTTTTCAGATGCCGGAGGAGCAAGCTTTCAGTGTGCTGGTCAAGATCATGTTTGAATATGGGCTCAGGGACCTTTTCAAACAAAACTTCGAAGATCTGCATTGCAAGTTCTTCCAACTCGAGAGACTCATGCAGGTATGCATGCTGCACATGACGTCTAAAATGCTCTTTTCTGACATCAGCATTAGCAGTGTTTGCGTGCAGTTGGTGTATTTACTTGGAAAATCCTACTGTCGTTTTCTGTTTAACTTTGTGTCTGTACACAGGAATATATACCGGACCTGTACAACCATTTCCTGAATGTGGGCCTGGAGGCTCACATGTACGCCTCTCAGTGGTTCCTCACCCTCTTCACAGCCAAGTTCCCTCTTTACATGGTCTTCCATATCATTGACCTGCTACTGTGTGAGGTTGGTGATGAAAGACACACACTGGCTGTGTTCAAACATCTTGTTTTAATATCAACGAAATCATTTAATTTATTTTTGTCCGTTATGTACACACAATATCCCATAATGACATTTTGGCTGCGCAGACAGCGTGCAGGTTACAAGTTACTCATGACACTGCCTTTTTAGGTGCTTTAGGGGGCACAAAAAAGGTTGTGTTGTTTCTAGGCAACATTACTAGAAAACAACTTACCTGAAATATCGAGTGTCACACTTGTTTGCCTCCTGTTCTTAGTCAAATTGTGGTGATTGTGATCGTCTGTCACTTCATCTGATTACCATGAACAAGGACAAAGATGTACATGTTGTTTGGCACTCTTGTCTAGTTCTGGTGGGGGGCTAACATGCAAACAGTGACAAATTACAGTGACACTCCAAACTAACTTCACATGAATCTCGCTTCTGTTGATCATCTTTTTGATTTCTCCGGAAATTGACTGACTTAACGACTCTTGTAAACTGTGAACTTGCGACGCATGCCAAATCCTGAAGCTCCAGGGAGAGATCTTAAATTTGTAGTTTTTAAAATCCTCCCAAGACATCTGATAAAGAGTGTGAGTATGAGGTGCTGTGCAAATATGCAAAGCTGGTTAGGAAATACCATGAAGCATCTGATTATGAACTGTGTGTATTTTATGTGTTAGCTTTTAAAGCGGTCTTTCCGGAACACCTTGACATAAATTCATCAAATTTAGTGTCACCATTACTTGGACTGTTGGAGGGATAAACTGATTAAATTATGCCGGTCAAGCTTATGCTAACCTTTTAAACAAAGCTTTAGTCATAACTCAAGCATTCACGTGCTTCAAATGACAAACTTTCATACAGACTCGCCGATTGCGTAGATTGTCTGCAATGTCAAGTTGAACATGTGTGACCCTGTTTCACAATTAGAGTTTCTTTGCCGCAACATCCATATTTAAAGTATATTAGTCCAACACAAGGTCCTGGCTGTTGCTAGGTGATAGTCATAGCACCTTTGTATCTGATACAATATGTACTCAAGTATCAAAAATACAAGTAAAGGCAAATTATGTATATTTACATGGATACATTCCAGTAAATAGTTTCCGTCTCATGAAATAACATATTTTCACTTCTGACATTTTTACTTTCTACAGTTTGTGGAATGTCAACATTCCTCCCTAGCAGCTGTCAGTGTTTGGTTTCCAAATCACAGATTGAAAGATATTTTATTATGTAATGTTTATAGTGTTGTGCAGAAACTGAGAAATGTTGCTGGGAGGTCAGAACGATAGCTTTATTCAGTCTAAATAACGTCAGGTCTTCAGTCCTGGATGAATGATAATCTCTGTGATTTCCCTCGAACCAAATCAGACAGATGACTGTTCACCTATTGATTATCCTGGGTTCAGTATAAAATACCAAGAAAAAAACCTAAATTAGGGTGATGTACCAAGTGGAAATGTGGAATTGGTGCTATCAGTAGTTTACCAACTTAGTGGGACATAAACAGGAGCCTTGAGTCTTGTAAATAACCCAACATCATTGGAGGGTATTATTAAAGTGAATCAGTTATTACTGCTCATACACATGCACTTAATCCAAAATTTCTGTTGATTTCACCCTGTAATACCTCCGTTCCTTGTGAATTGAAAATGGGTCTTTTTTTTCAGGGCATCAGTGTGATCTTCAATGTAGCCCTGGCACTTCTGAAGGTGAGTTCACACAAATACAAACTCACACAGAGACACACTGAGCACAGTTCTGAGTCGAAGCCAGAGCACACAGCAGGTGCCAAGAGCCAATCAAACAGTGGAAACATTGGACACATGTGCAGAAACACGTGTGCTGTCACCCCACCATTCTGTTCTGAAGACAGAGAACATGCTTTTTCCTTTGAAGGTTGTTTTTTTTTAATCCAGTTGGTTTAAACAATCCTGGGATCTCACTTTGTCACATTGCAAAAAAAAACATCTCGAGTGCCTGATGTATTTTGTTTTCCCCATCTGTCTTTTCTTCAGACATCGAAAGACGATCTTATCCAAACAGATTTCGAGGGAGCACTCAAGTTCTTTCGTGTGCCAGTTCCAAAGAGGTACCGTTCAGAGGAAAATGCAAAGAAGCTGATGGAGCTGGCCTGCAGCATGAAGGTGAGTTTACAGGGAAAGTAAGAGAGTAACTGTGCCTGTTTATGTTTAGTTAATGGTTATTAAAATGATCCAAACCCTCCAAACAGTAATATATCTGTAACACTGGAAACAGAAAACTGATGAGTCAGTGCAAAGTAATGGGTTGAATAAATCTAATAAACCTCTTTTTAGTGCAGCAGTGCTGCTCAACTACCACTAGGGGCCACTTTTGAACCTTAAATCCAATTTAATAGATGCAATGAGCACACAAACGTCTCTCTTTCCATCTCTGTCTCCTAAACACACACACACCACTCCCACATGTGTTCACACCTGTGTCTGGACCTGTTTCCCACAGCCTGGCCTAGTTTAGACGCCCCGACTTTGAAGATAACTTCACTTTGAAGGGCAGAGATATTTATCAGAGCAAACTCTGTAAAGGAGCCATAGTGGAGAGATATGTGAGCTGTTTGTTTCTCAGTGACTCAGGTGTCTTGGACGCACAAAGAGATGTATCATTAAAATGTTGACGATGCTTCAGTACTCATCATGGAGGCATCAAAGCATGTGTCATGAGTTTGGGTTGATGTGGGATCTCAGATAGGAGGTCAAAGGGCTAAAAATAAGCACAAAAAAAATATAAAAAGCAACACTTAGTAGATCTAAATACTACTGCTCCATTTATTTTGTTCTGCTTTAAAATGTTACTTCTAGCACAGTATTTGACTGCAAAACAATAGTTCCAAAAAATAATTTGCACAACTGACCTGAGAGTAACTGCAGTGTTGGAGCTGGAAATTAAATCTGAGCTGAGGTAAACTAATCTGATGCTTGGAAGTCACCACATTGGGGATTAGCCACCCAGATTACTGATGCCTTTATAGACCGTTGATACTGCTTTCTGATTGGAGCACAGGTCTTTGTAGGTTGCCAGGTGTGCTCAACATTGTGCCGATTATAAACTCGATAAAAATTACACACCTCAGGATGTATTCGTGCACATTTTCATGTATTTTTTACAGACATTATTTATATATGGGAGGTTAAGGCCAAACATCCTGGTCCTTTACCCTTTGACCTTTGTCCTCCAGTGCTTCATCTCCTTCGTGGCACAAAATGTTGAAAGTGTTCAGGATTATAGTGATCCTATCTTAAGGATTGTTCTGTCTCTATGTGAGTTCAAGCAGTATTAAAAAGAAAAGTCTTGAAAAACTGTTTTACTAAGTAACTGGGGTCTAAGGTGATTATACTTTTAATAGCTTTTACATGAGTATGTGATGAACAACACTACTGTCACAAAATGTATTCAGGACACAATCTTGGGTTCAAAATGGTACATTAAGGTTGTCTCTTTGTAACTTCCTCTTCTTGACTTGACTTCTAGAGCTGATACATGCTAATTGGCCAGGAAATCTAAACAAAAACCATGAATATGGGCAGTTTTTTTGTCTTGCTTATTTGTTGTAGTTCCCATTTCTTTGCACCTCCCTCATTAGCTCTCCGCATTCTATCAAATTCATATGGGAATGCATGAGGTGGTATTTTAAGATAGTAAACTGCTAAATTACTAGTCACAGTTCTCAAGCTGCTGTGTTGAACATTTGTGTTGCAGAAACAGCAGCCGTGTTTGAGAAAGCTTGTAGTAGCTGTTTTTAGTTCAATATCAGCAAATAACCTGAGAGAGAGAGAGCAGGTGGTTTTATAATATGTCTCTTGTAGCTGCTACTGTACTTAAAAAATGCAACACTAATGACACTGGATATTTTGCTGATCTATAATTGATCCAAGACTTGTAAGATGTGAAATATCTCAGGTTTCTCAAGTATTTCTTACGTCAGAGGCCGGTGATTAGTCTGTGTTCTTCCTCAGTGACTCAGCTGTCAGTCAAGGCTGCCAGAGAAAGCAGGAACAAAGAGGAGATGAATGACATCTCACTCTTTTTCTTCCTCTTGTCCTTCTCCCATTTATAGAGCGGACACACACACACACACACACACACACACACACACACACACACACACACACACACACACACACACACACACAGGATAACATATGGGCCACGCTGTCCCAGTTCTGCCAGCACCTTTAGGTGATGAGTGCTGGGAGCCCTTAGATCCTCCCACATGCTGTAGTGATCACAGTGATCATTGCATAGTTGCTGCTTTTCTAAAACGCCTGTTGTAAGACAAGGGGACAGTTGATGAAGATGTCTAAAAGTGTGTAAACTGAAATTTTGGAATGACTCTTCTGACTGTGTGTTTTTACTAATTAGAGGTACTCCCCAAACAAGACAGTAAATAGTGTGAACTGGCAAAATATTAGTGCATCTCAACAAAATAAAGTATCATGAAAAAGATCATTTTTTTGTGAACTGTTTCAATCTTTTATTGTTTAAATTTAGATAATTATGGCTTTTACAGTTGCACTGAAATCTTCAAATATTTAAAGATGTGTGTTTATTTTTTTTTTAGCTTTAGCACATAATTATCCAAATTAAAGTTCAGTAAAATGCCTTTATAACATCACACCCTTAACATTATACACATGAGCACTGTCCCCAGTTGATCTCTGTGTTTTTGTGTTACAGCTTAATTTTTAAAATGCTAAAAAAGAAAGTAATTCATTTGACTGCTGTGCTTGCTTTACATTTTTAACTTTTGCACAAATTACACAACTGAACAGAAATGAATCATTATATTACATATAACAGTGCCTGTCATCTCTGCATATATTCCTTTATATCTGTTGACTGTGCTGGACTTGACCAAAAGATGCCAGCACAGATTCTATTTTTTGTCGTTGATTACAAAAGACTACATAAACTGGCAGCCAGCTGAACTCTGTTTATTATTTCTGTACAGTGGATGGATTTCAAACATCGCTTTTTTTTCCTGCTTTCCCTGCTCATCAGATCAGCCAGAAAAAGCTGAAGAAATTTGAAAAGGAGTACCACACCTTGCGGGAACAACAGGAGCAGCAGGAGGCCCCCATTGAGCGATATGAGGTAGACGAGGGCATATGGTATTCACACGGACATATCACAAACATTTCCTCATGAAATCAACATAAACCGTATGTTAAGTTTTACACCTGTATCACTATGGAGCAGTGAATCCACCAACACACTGGCAGGTTCTCCACTGAAGTGAATAAATCTTGTGTTCATTGTGTAGACCTTGCCAGTCCTTGTTCGTGAATGAAAAACTGTATGCTACTGAAAAAGCCATTAACTGTACATACCATAAGTCATTGCAGGGGTAACAGATTGCTTGGATACAGTACAAGATCATCATTTACAGACATTGAACCTCTGCAGTTTCATCATGCTTCTAAATAACCAAACTCTGTGTCTTTTACGCCCCACAGAGGCATGTTGAGATGGCTGGTTTTAGAGGTCAAATTTCAAGTTAGATCATTAGTAGCAGGGTGAAGTTAATGTCAGATCAACTGACTGAAATCATCTCACTCTGCAAAACTATCAACACTGTTGGAAATGAACAATCTTTGACTTTCTATAACTATTTAGCTAAATGATAAAAGTCACAATAAATCATAAATAAATGGCTTTGTTTTTTATTTGAATTTTTTTACTCTCAAAACCAGTAATTACAGTTGAGAAGATGACTGGTGGAGGCTGCAGCCATCGACCGCTGTTGGAGCCATGTTCTGCTGATACTGATTGTATTATTGCTGTCCACGAGGATTCATACACTCCTTTAAGCCAATCATTCTACATTTTAAGATGATAGACCATACTTCAAGTTATCACCATTGCATTTCTGTATATACTGAAATAATTTCAAACTCTTTAATTCCAATTGCTCTTAATTCACCACACAAGACGGTGGTGTAAATGTAATGTCGACTGAGAACCTATAAACAGATAAGGTTTTTATTGGAACAGAATAGAAAATGAGACGGGAGACAGGTGCTTCTGTTCAGTGCTGCTTCCTGCATGCAACACCTTTCTCCCTATTTATGTCATTTTATTGGAAAACTGCTTTCAATAAAAGAGATCGATCACATCAGACAGGTTACATCTTTTTTGTAAAACACACATTTTTTACTTCCCTTTTTATTACAAAAATAACTTTGAATTTAAACAATATAATAGAGTCTTCATGCCATCCTTTAAAGGAGAATTCCACAATTTTTCAAAATAAGCTCTATTTCCCAAACGTTGAGGGTCTAAAACCTCACAAAATACACCTTTTTTTTGAAAAATACTCCAGTATGGAGTTCAGTCAGTAGGACTGGTTAGCTCGACAAGGCTAAATAACGTAATGGCAGGGGGCATGATGGAACTTCAGAATCGCTCCAAATATTATTGCAGGTAACTGGTAACATGGAGTAGATGCCTACGGTGAAACGCCTGTGTGTTTTTGACTCAGTAACCGTAAAGATACTGATAAATATAAAAGAATTACAATGAATCTACTTCGCAATTTTCTTTTTCAGACAGCAGCAGAAAACAATACTCTTTGGCAAGTGACTGATCGTGTCAGGGAAGGTCCACCAGTGACAAGAACAGGCAACGTGCATTTCAAACAAGTTGTTACATATTAAGGAAAACGGTGTAGAAACCAAAATAGAAACTGGAGCCAGAAACTTAACCATGTTGGGATCTCACTTTGATTACAAAGTGTTGTCCAAAGTTGGTTCCACAATTTTTGTATTTTTAAATCTTTCTTGGAAGCATGAATGCTCAAGATTTAAAAATAATCCCTGTATACTTGAAACCCCGGACTCTTCTGATCGTCATCTCCAGGATAATATGTTACACATCAGGTCATGCCCTGTTAAACATTACATTCTCACCTGAGCACAGTTAACTTTTACACGTCCTTCTGTATATTGTTGCATTACTGTAAAACCTACAGAGCCAGAAAAAGATGCTTACACATTCACTTATAACTGTTGAACTCACTGCTCTTTCCTTCCTCTTTTTCTATTTTCCCGTACCTCCCTCCGTTCATATGTTCTTCTGTTTTGCACTGTATTATTTAACTTATTTTGTTTCCTGTTCTCTTTAATTATTTGTCCTCCACTCTTTGCCTCTATCCAGCGGGAGAACCGTCGCTTGCAAGAGGCCAACATGCGTTTGGAGCAGGAGAATGACGACCTGGCACACGAGCTGGTCAGCAGCAAGATAGCATTGCGCAAAGACCTCGACAATGTAAGCCAAACAAGTAATATGTCTTTGTGTCACTTCTCAGGGCTGTCTGAGAGGATTGAGTCATCGCAAAAGAAAAATAACCAAGACAAATGAAATTCTGTCTGTGCAACAAAACATTTATTTACACTGCCTCAGAATGTCGTGAGAGTGTTGGGGAAAGCACATTTGTAAGACTGACCTTGAAAAGAAACACAAAACTAAGAAGAAGGTAGGGCAGGTCAAACTTGAGACGATCTTTTCAACATTGGGTTATGTTCCTGTGTGTGTTTTGTGTGTCAGGCTGAGGAGAAGGCGGACGCCCTGAATAAAGAGTTGCTGCTGACTAAACAGAAACTGGTGGACTCTGAGGATGAGAAGAGGCGCCTTGAGGAAGAGTCTGCACAGGTTAGAGCCAACAAAGACGCAGCTTCTCTTGAAATCTCTTTCATGCAGATTGCAGGAAAAGGTCGGCACTGTTGCAACACAAAAAAGCTTCTGCTTAGATCCCCATAAGGAAGACCGAAGCCTTTTGTAAGCTGTATTTATGTTGCTGTGACTGAGCATTTTATTGACTTATTATTCAAACCAAAAACTGCAGTAGCTGGTTTTATCAATAAGGTCTTTGTCTGTGGAGGTACGTTCATTTCAGTCACCTGTGAAGTCCTGTGGACTCCTGGTGTTTTGACCTCATCTTTAAAAGGGTTATTTTTGTGTTTGTGAGGTAGAAGACTGTCAGTCTTCAGTAAATCACATCTAGCAAAGCCTCAGTAACCTTGTAAATTAAACTCCATCCGTCTCATCATCACTCTGTATCACAGATTAATTAGAGACTATGATTAAAGAATATGTACAGATGGAGGGTGTACATTGAGCTTTATGGCAGTTAACCACAGAAACTCTGCTGTGTGTGTGTACTGTATGATGGGGCTCCATTTAAAGCAAAGGGAGGTCATGTTGGAGAAGTTACAATAGCAGAAGCAAGCAAGAACATCATTTCTTTCAATGTTACATAAATGATTGTCTGGGTTTATTAGTTTTGTTTAGTTTATTAAGCTTATCAAAAGGAAAGTGTTCAGTGACATTGGTCATTTATAAGAAATAAAAACGTTTGCGCCAGATTTAGCGAAATTGCACCATGACAGGTCTGGCTCTGCCTGTTTCTCTGTAATTTACATTTGTACAAACAGTAGGTCTGTTTGTCTCTACGTGTGTCTCACCTCACCATAAATAGATATACTTAAATTGATCTATCAAGCATGTTGCTGTCAGTATGATTAAAAAAGGCTCACTGTATACAAGCAACATAAAAAAAAAATCCTAATATTTTCTGCTCTTCTTCCATCACCCTTGTCAGTTTTGTAAAATGTTAGAGGACGTCAGGTCATCCATGATATTAATTTTAAATGAAGAGACCTTTTGAGACGCAGGGCAGACCTGCTGGCATCTGTTCCCATGTGTGTTGAGTGGTGTCCTCCAAATGTCTCCTGTCTTCATGAGTGTGTTGGTGGAGCTGTGAGTGATTTATGTGCTTGTCTAGAGGTTGTGTGGAGGTTGAAACATTGCCATGAGCTTCAGGTCTGCCAATACCTTAGTCCATCTTCTTTACATGTCACGGCATTCACAAGGTCTCTGAGGGGGCCCTGACCCTGCTTCTGTCCTTGGTCTCTGCCCTGCTGCAGCCTAACATTACCTGCGTCTGTGTGTTTCTGCAGCTGAAGGAGATGTGCAGGCGGGAGCTTGATAAGTCTGAATCCGAGATAAAGAAGAACGGCTCCATTATTGGAGAATATAAGCAGGTATGTTCAGGTCAAAGGACACCCACCGGTCTGCATGATCAATTTTTCCTAATGAAGTGTGTCTCTGTTCTCACATTTTAGAGAAGTGAAACTATAGCTGTAAAACTATAAAAGACCAACAGCAATCTCCTCTGAATTTTTCTTTTGTTTGTGGTTTTCTCTTAAAGCTGGCTTCTTTCTGAGGACCCCCTTCCCCCCCCCCCCCTAAAAAAAACAACAAAAAAACAAAACATGAAATAACAATGAACATAACAATTGAGAAAGCACTCAGTAGAAATTCACTTGAAATTGCCCTAAAATATTGCCTCAGTTATGTCCATGTTTGATATTGTTCCAGGTCAGATTTGGACCTCTCAACATAATAATCAGTTGTTTCTCTCCTATTATTTAAAGAAAAAAAGTTCAAGTTTTTGAATTATGTCCATGTTTGGGTGGTTCAACAGTTACACACACAAAAATTCACAGACGTTCATCCATTTACTCATGAATGAATCCATCCTTGAAATCCATTTTGGATCTGGCCCTCTTTAAAATTTAAAAGCATCTATTCCTCGATCTGGGGCCACTGGTGGGCCTCAGAGCACCACAGTGAAGTCCCAGGATTCTGTGCCTCACATTTAGTGTTGGGATTGACCACATACCACTCACTGATACAAATATTTTGATAATAATGATC
>KV751375.1:3882812-3905394 GCA_001698575.1 Mola mola | reverse complement strand
TAATAAGTAAGTTACAAACCATACAGGTTAAAAAAAAATATTGATGGATCCTAAAATTAAATCAAAAAAATAAACAGAGCAAATAAAATCTGACAGTAAGGTCATGTCCTTGTGAAGGTCGTTCTACAAGCTCTCTCCTTTTATGCCTGAACTCTCGAATGTCTCAAGCTACATGCAGATCCGCAATGAGCTGAGAGGTTTGAGCTGTAACAAGGACCAAGGCCATTAAGGGCCTTAAAGGTAATCAATAAAAATCTTGAAATCAATCTTAAACTCCACTGGGATCCTGTGAAAAGACACAAAAGTAGGCGTCAACTAGTCACATGTCTTATGGTTAAAAAAACCAGCTGCTGTTTTCTATCAACAAAAGTTGGCTGGACACTAATTATTTCCAGGGTTTTGAAATTCTAATCTGTGGCTTGGATTAGGCGTTATGAGCAGCTTTAAAATGTGAAGTAGACGAAGAGAACAGCTCATTGATCTGGAGGAAGCACAGAAGACTTGCATCTCTAATTAGCTGAGCTGCTCTTTGCTAATTAAAGATGCAAGCGCACACAGGAAAAGGGGTAAGAGCGTAATGGATGATCAAAGACAGTGTCAGTAAACCTTTACATGTTTGAGATTTGCCATAGCTGAAAACGACACCCCAGCTTGTTTAAAACATGGTAAGAATTCAGAAAGACAATCTTTGCAAAGCAGCGAGTGATGTCCTGAAGGTTTGTTTCTGTCTTCCCTGATTCTGCTCTTATACTGATCCTTTCATACTGTATGTTAAGTAGGCCACACAGTCACCCTCATTAAGATGCCCAATCGCTGCCATAGATCGGTTGCAAATTTCATTAAGAACACAATCTTAATTTCATACTTTTGTCACCGCTGCTTGTAGTTTTATTTTGTCCCCCAAAAAAGATAATGTCAGTTTTTTACATTGTGAACTCCTGATGTGTGAGGAGCGAGTCCTCTCCACTTATCTCACTGTATTTGGCTTGCCTTTTCGGATCAGCGCTCTTGATTGCGGTCGCATGACTAGACAGGCATATTTGAAAATAATACAAGAGCAACATGTTTTTTCATTCGTTTAATCTAGTTTGTGCAGCAGAAGCGTTTAATTGTTCCGAGCTGTCCCCAGTCTGAACCTGGGGGCTTTGATGGCCGAGCCCGTGAGCGTATTTTGAGTTTCTCTCTCTGCGAATTCTTCTTACAGTGATTTTCATCCTTTCAGATCTCATCCTGACACTTAATGCTTAAATATAAACCTGCTCAGAACAAGCTCCGTTATCATCAGCACAGACATTATGCAACAATCCAGCGCCTGTCGCCTCCCGTAGGGGTGGACAGAAATAGCGTGAGAACGTATTTAGAAGCAGACATCAGCTTCACCTGAATCTAAAAATATGGGCAGCGACTGAAATTGATGGCAGACCAGAAACCGATGATGAGAGCTGTCAAAGAGGATAGCTGAGCTGATGGTTGCGTGTGTGTGTGTGAGTGGAGAAAATCAGCCTTCAAATTACCAGCATGCAGCTGGGAACTGTGAGCAGAGCTAAGTGAAAATGGCAATCTGACAAAAATAGTCCCTTTTTTGTGACGGGGAGGAAAGGGGTGACGGATGGAAAGAGGGAGGAAAACCAACAGACGTCTGTGGAGGAGAGAAAGAGAGGGAGGATGGCAGTCCTTTCGGGACTGACAAGTTGAGGAATGCCCCAAAATAGCCATCATTGTTTTCCAACCCAGATAGTTCAAATCATTCTTCAAATAGCATTTTCCTATTTCAATGGCTGCCAATGGCCAGTTTCTTTTTGTGGGATTAGAGCCAGAAGGGCTCTGTGTGCTAATTGCCCCTCCAGCCCACAAGGACAGAGAAACGTCTGTTAATGGTGAGGCTAAGAGCAGCATTGAGTGCTGTTTCTAATCCCTGCTGTAGGAGCCGAGCCAGTAGAGATGCACTCGAGCTCGTGTCTCTGATGGCCTATTAGCAGTACTTTTATACTTTTTCATGAAATATTTTTACGCCGGACACCAAAACACTCGATTTCTACCGGCCTGATGCAAAATGGGCTGAGTGTGATAAAGCTTAAAATTTAACATGCCTACAATAATAACCACTGTAAGAATAGTGTACTGTTTGCATTATTAATGATGAAAACAGAAGTTACCCCAGGCGGTAAAGTTAGAGTGAGATGAGATAAATTATTGATTGAAAATGTTTAAAATAGACCCGAGATTGTTTGTGGAGAACACAAAGAAGTGGATTTTGAGCCTGAACTGATTCAAGTGCACTTTTAAAGTAAAATAACCACCACATGGAATACATAGTTTGGAATATTAAATTCCATTTAGAATTTGTTTGTCTTTGGGACACATCGCAAACTTTGGAAAATGAAGAATAACAGTCTGTGCTACAGCTGCAATGACTAATCTAAAAATTGATCGAAAGAAATTTAATGGACAACAATTTTGATAAGTGAATAATCACTTCAGTCTTGTTTTGAGCCAAATTATTAAACATTTGTTGGTCCCAGTTTCTTAAATGTCAGGATCTGATGCTTTTCTTGGTCATTTCTGGCAGTAAATGAGGAGTCTTTGGGTTTTCAACTGTTGGTTGGAGTAAAGATGCAATTTGAATGCACTTTGGCCTCTGAAAAAATGTGATGAGCATTTTTCACTATTTTTTTTTTGACAGTTTAAGGAGTAATTAATAATAAGGTGTGGGTATTGGTACCAGTACGTTATTGTTTTGGTACCTCCTCCTAGCTCCTCGACAAACTGTGCTACTATTGGTATTTTTTTGACACAAATTCCGTTGATTCAGTGTAACATTGCTGGCAGGCATCCCCTAATAGTGACCGGCATCAAATTCTGTGACTGTGCAGCTAATTACAATTTATGTCAGAGTGTAGCAACCAGCAACCTTGTGAAACAATTAAAAGTGCAAAATGCCATTAATATTAAGCGATGCGGCATGTTTGATAGCATTAGCATAGCAGCTGACGCGAGGAGTGCACTCGCACTCTGCCATCTGTAGTGTGCCCAAGCAGGATAAGAGTATCGACGAAGTTGTTATGATACCCATCCCTAATGATTAATCGAATTGTGAGAATAGTCAGCTGATAAATCAATGATTACATAATTGTTAGCTGTGACTCTGGTCTGTAAAAACACTAAGTTTATACTGTAGCATTTCAGTTATTGAATCAAAACCACACAGACCGGGAAATAAGAATAGAGAAATAATGGCAATTTCCTATAAGTGGCATGTTAGTGTTAAATTAAGAAAATAATTAACTTCTTAACCTGAATTTAAATGAGCTTAATAAATAAACCAAACACAAACCCCTATAGGAGTGTTACAACGCTTCTAGGATCATACGTTTCCTTAAATGACTACCTTCTACTTTCATTCTTCAAGTAATAATCAGGGGTCATGCATACTTGAAGAGCTATTTACTTTGCAGGAATTTCCTTTTAATTTTAGTTTTCTTTGCCTGTTGTCAGGCAAATCCAGCAGACCCGACTGAACATTACAGCAATCCTGCCACAAGCCTAGAAAACACCAGACAAAGCTACACAAAGTGAAAAGATGCACGGCACCATGGAGGAGAACTAGTTCACTAGTTTGCGAGAGCAGGAAGTGATCAGCAGTGATGAGGTGAAGGCAGCGAGATGGGTGCAGCAGTGGCAGTTCAGAGCAAAATATAAAACACATGTAGGAGGTTTGGCTAAAGACACGCAGATAGATGTATAGATTGATCTGTGAAAGGAGGGGGAGGATGAGATAAAACTGTATACGCCACAGGAAATGGATGAGATATGCAGAGAGCAGATAGTCTGTCTGATGAGAGGTGGTGAGGATGACTCACGTCACATCGATCTCGCTGCTCTTCGGCAGGCAGAAGTGTGTGGGAGTGTGCGTGTGATTGCATGTCAGCATGTTTGTGACTGTAGGATAATGTAGGGATGCGCGTGCATTACTCATTTGTGTACATCTAGTGAGTCCTGCTGGAAAAACGGGACCTTGTGACACCACTAATGGACTTAGAGTGAGAGGATGAAGAGGATGAAGTCTGAGCCACAGACTGAATTACTGTACCAGGAGCCACAGACGGAGAGAAACAAGAAGGAAACAAAAAACAAACTGTTCACAGTCGTTCTCAGTGATAATAATGCACGTTTCTATTTTTCTCTACAGGCATGGACACATAAAAAATATGTTGTCATGTGCACATTTGTTTTCCTTTTCAAAATGTCGTCACTCTGCTGGGAAAAAAAATACATGGTGAAAATAGAGGCTGTTTTTTTTGTTGGACTGATGTTTTCATCTCACATAAGTGTGTATTTTTTTTGCATTTTTAATGCTTCCACGCCTTTGCCGGCCAGGGCTGGAGGCAGCATGTTTCAGGGTTGTCTGTCCATCTGGCCCTTTCTTGTGAACTCGATATCTTAAGAACGCTGTGAGGGATCTTCTTCAAACTTTGGACGAATGTCCACTTTGACTCAAGGATTAGCTGATTACATTTTGATTTTTCAATCAATCACACTAGCACAAAACCCGCCCAGCCCTTGTTGACCCACTGCTGTACCTTTAGCTGTCTGCTTCGTTTGCCTCGCGGACACCAAATAACCACCATTTTTATTCTCGTTTTCATCTGGACGCCTCACTAGATGCGATGCTCAAACTTCGTAAATACTGACTCATATTGTTTTGTTCAAATTGTCAACTAGTGACAACATTTTGACCAACTTCACTCATCTTTTAAACTACTTGGGTTATTTAGTTCTATGAATATGTAAACAGTGAAGTCAAAGCACAGAGTTTCAGTTTCAAAAAAAAAAAAAAAAAATCAAGCTTCAATCATTCCATTTGTATCAACATTTGAAAGTAATTTTCATCAACAAAGCAACATTTTGGACAAAAACTTAAGAAAAATACATTTAAGTCAGTGTCATTTTAACCACCATGAAACAAGTTTGCAGCTTCATCCCATTGAAAATGCTTTGTTCCGGCTCCTTCGCCTCCCTGCAGGGTTCTACCTCATTTGTTTTTGTTTTTGTTTTTTTCAAAACAGTCTCTTTTATGCTTGTTTTAGCACCCAAATGTTGCGTACGAGTGCACAGGATACACCACGGCGCCCCCTGTAATAAAACGGTGACAAGAGAGATTGTCAGAATTTGTTGTCAGTGTCATTTCATCCATCTTTTACGTACAGTCATTGGATAATACAGGTGAATCACAAGAACTCCAGAATGACACAGTCTAAAGGAGTTACAGCTTCTATGTAACGTTCCTAACAAAAGGCTGAGAGTCTCTGTGAGTGGCTTTTGTGGCTGAACTGTTGACTGAACTGCTGTGTCTGCGTCTGGTTCTCACAGATCTGCTCCCAGCTGAGTGAACGACTGGAGAAACAACAGACAGCCAACCGGGGAGAACTGGAGAAAATCCGGGTGACTTTTACACACAGACACACTCACGTACACCACCAACACAGCTGTGTGCACTCAGACGCATGCGGGAGATTAACAGCCAGGACTGTAAGTGGAGTTTAATTACAGAGCTGTTAGCAACAAATGTATGGAAGTACACGTGTGTCTTTTACAGGCGACTAATTGAAAAATGAGTACTTACAGGAATCTGAATGCTCCAGGAAAGGTGACATTTCTCACATGCGGGTGATGATTTTGTGGTCGCTGTATTTGGTTTAGATTTCTTGCCCGAGTCGTGCAGGTATGTTAGGAGACTGGCAGAGAAATCAAAGTCCCTCCAACACTTTGGCTCCTGAACTTTTTGTTTAGATCGTAGCTGAGGGGAAGGCCATCTTGGCTGCGAGCTCCCTCTGCCAGGGCTGCCCAAGGACGCACAACACGACAAACGAAAGGTTTACTGCGTAAAGGAGGAGTCCTGTAACGGTCCTGTCAAGGTTAAAGCAGGGTGCCTGTTTTATTGCCAATGATTGTGCAGATAATGCAATAAACTGGAACTAATGTAGGGGAGCAATGATGTGCAGTGCATAACAAATAACCGTAAGTTACAACTGTGTTAGTTAGAAATGTTTAAATAACATACTGACATAGTTATTCATGTAACTTTATTTAAAGTGACGACAGAATCGATCTCGGCTCTGCTCCTTCATTATTATTCTCACGCGCTTCTGCAGTGACAAGCCTCCAAACGTGATGTATACTTACCACTCAGCTGACATTTCAATCCAAATGAAATGTTCTCCTGAAATATTCATTTTTAAGAGAGCACCTCGACCGTCATGATCAGCTGTTGTTTCCCGTTTTATTTCCGCTAGTCTCAAGAGGAGTCGACACACTAAACAGGACTGCTTGTGCCAAACCTCCAGCGCATTCAGGAGGTTTGTTGCCATGAGCCGAGCCGAGCCAAGCAACACAGGAACAACATTTCTACACATGAATCTGTGCTGCATTATCTTACTGTAGTCGGAGCATTTCTACCTTCAGGATAACTCGGCTTTGACAGCACAAGCGTCCTGCTCCCCCAGCACTTAAATGAATTAACTCTGTAAAGCTATGAATAAGTAAAAGCAGTGTTTTCTGGCAGCACAGTGAGTGTAGGCTCTGTTCATTGATTCCGATGCGCCCAAAAAGAGCTCTTTGACCAAAGGGGCTGAGCGGAGAGCAGCCCTGACAGAAGAGGGGAAGCACAGTTGGCTAATGAGCCGCCACGCTTCAGTGACTGCTCAGATTGTGAAAACGTGTCAGCTGCCGACAATAGACGATGCACGTCGCAGAATGACACGGCTGTTTGCATTTACTCAAGACGTTAGTTGCTTGGTTAGGCACTTTGTGTGTGAAACGATGGTTGATTTTTTTCAGTTAGTTTTTCAAGGCTTCTGCAGCAAAAACCAAAAGAAATCAACTCATCTGTTCAACTTTTCAGCCACGCAGATCTCTGATGGAGACTTTGATTTTCGGAGGATAAGTTTTTGTGTTTATGGGTTATCCACCCATATGTCCAATTCTTGTTAATGCAACATCTCAGGAACAGCTGACATTTCACGCAAGTGTCGGTTATACATATACATATACATACATTTGAATGAGGCTGCACAGACATAGGACTTGACTGCAGCTTGACTGGTACACGGAGTCATGTAACATCAAGAGAGTTATGCTAGTTTTCTCTTTGTAAATGACAACTCCATGGATTCATGACATTTCAAGCACATATGCTATTTAATCTTCTCTGAGAATTATTTGGTAAATGTTTATCACCAGTTATCGCGTTATTTATAGATGCCGTCAAAAACACCTGGAAAATACATATTATCTCACAAACCAATATTCTGCTGAAGTTTTTATAATTTTTGGAATATTTGAATATTCAAAAGTCATGACCCATCCCTACTAACAATATACCACAATGTGATACACTATTATATATATCGCAATACTTCATATTTATTTTTACTAAAAACATAAAAATAGAGTTGAAAATCCAACTTGTTGTGTACCACCATCCTGATAATTATAGAAGTTCATCTCAAAAAAATTGAATGTTGTTAATTACAAGTGTGAATATTTAATATATTCTCCGAGTCATTAATCATTAGAAAAAAATATATATTTTATTGTCATTTTATAAGATAAATTAATGATACAGAAAATTATGATAAAAAATAACCAAAATGTTTTACTTTATATGTAATGAATACATAATATATGAAAGTTAAGCTTTATGAATTTAATAACAAATATTAGTTTTTGATGATATTCTACTTTTTTGAGATGCGCTGGTAATGTTTTTTTTAGACAGTAGTCTATTATACATATTAGAACTTCAGACTTTACTGATACATTTTCAGCTAAGAGAAAAATACATTTTGCTGCAATATACTGAATATATTATAACTTAGAAAATGTTAGTATTGTCAAAAAGTAGTTGTTTACTGCATGCGGTTTTGATTATTATAGATTATATGTTTTAAAAATATTCAAATACTTTAGATGTATTCTTGAATTTTTTGAACTGTGGATAACCATTTTTGGGATTGTACGGAAGAGGATTAGGGCCAGGTATGAGGAAGAAAATAATGAGAGGATGAAAGTTTTTTAATTCATTGTGCACTTTGAGAAAGAAGTCGAAATGTCGAGAATAATTTTTAGATACAATTTTTGAGAATAAATTTGAAATGTTGAGAAATTTGAGTCGACCTTTTAAGACTGTAAACAGCACATCTACAAAATGCCTTGTACAGATGAAATGGTAAAATTCCTCCTCTTTTAGCTCATAAGCACAGTGTGGTTATTAGTATGACGACTTGTCAAAAGAAATTGTGGCAAAAACAGCTTCTGTTCAGAAGGATGGATGTAAGCTTAAATATCGTCTAACAGACGACATGGTTACACCTGTGGTTAACTCAGAGGGGATATACTGTATACTATCACAAGACACAATAAGACAACTGATCAAGTTGTTTGATCCTGAAGGTGAGGTGCTGGAGTTTCAACATTATTCTCAACGTTTTGTCCTTTTTTTTTCCTCGACATTTTGTCATTTTTCTCACCATTTCATCTTTTTTTCTCAAAGTGCATACTAAAAAGAAACTTTGTCCTCTCGTATTTTTTTTTCATGCCTGGCCCTAATCCTGTTCCGTCGGAATGAAACTCTAAGATAGCTTGAGACGTTTTTGTTTATGCATACTGAGTCTAGAATATATCAAATGTTCGTCTTCTTAAATAACTGATGAAAAATCACAATATTGTAATTTCTGGGGGATGCACTAGTGCAACAACAGCTGTTTACCGCTGTGATATCTCGATGCGACGTACATATTAGACTCTCAGGGTGGTAAACAGGAGGTTTTACTTTAAGCTCTACTTTTACATCTTCAGCAAAGAAGAAAGTGTAGCAGTAGATTAGTACATACAGAATGAGGCTGTAGTGGAATAGATATACAAGTGACTGTAATATAGACATCAGTTGCTGCTTCGTTTTCACCTCTAACGTTGTTCTCTCGTTCACTCTTGTCTAGTCCAAAGTGGAAGGCTGCGAGAGGTGCAGCAGTCTCTTCAACAAAGAGGGTCGTGTGCGTGCCGCGGTGACCTCTGCCTCTGCCGGTGGGACGGAGGAGACGGACGAGGAGAAGGAGGGTTTGAAGAACCAGCTGAGAGAGATGGAGCTGGAACTGGCCCAGACCAAACTGCAGCTGGTGGAGGCCGAGTGCAAGATCCAGGTACTCGAGCACAGGGCACCAAAAATTCCAGAGCTTGAGCTGAAGAGTCACACATTCATCAGTGTTTTTATAGCCTTTTACAGGGTTCAGAAAGTTTGAGAATTGAATTGAGACAAGATCATTTCCAGCCAGGTGGAGGATGTTCTGGATTCCTGCTTTATACAGACACAGATGGAGCTTCATTGCTACTGACGAGTGGCACAAGAATTAAGTGTCAAGACGGCAGAGACTCCACAAATCACAGCAGCAAATGTAGCCATTGAAAAGAGATGGGTAAAATTTGCTAAATCATTGATGACACTGCTGTGATCAATGCAGACTGAAGCACCATTAAGTCTAACAGATGAAGAAAAAGAACATTCTTATTAATGTGTGTGTGTGTGTGTGCGTCATCACGTCTGTCTCTGCCGTGCTGCTCCACCTTGTTTCTACAGTAGGTCAAAATGGACAAAAATAGACTCCAGGCAGAACATCGTGTGTGTTTTGGGATCACTGTATAAAAGAGAGAACAGGTGCATTTAGCTGTTGTTGCAGGGTTCTATTAAAACTCCCAACAAAGGTGGGAAACCCCCCCAAAAATGTTGTAAATCCAGTGCCAGTCCCAACGTCAAAAACACAATGTGCTATTTACAAACAGTGAGAATACGATAAGGAAAACACTTTTTAAAAAAAAAGTCAATTTGATATGAACGGACAATTTTATGGCTGAGATGTTTCAGATATTTAAATGATAAACAATCTTTTAGCAAATGCGAAAGAACATTTTACGGAAGTGGATGACGCACACCAGGGCGGAAGTTTGAAACAGGCGTACGGTGGTTTCAAAATAAAAGCATATCTTAAAAAATGGCGACATAGATTGATTGATTAACTTTCATTTGATTTGATTAGAACGTTAGATCTCTGGTTAGGATGTAGGTCAGTGTGTTGGTGCAACACACAAGTATAAGTCCAGCTTTAGCAGCAGCTCGAGGGCCAGACCAGACTGAACTCTTTGTGACAAAGAGCAGCAAGATGCTCAGTTTGTTGTTGAGGAAAATAATTTTCCGAGGAATGTTTGGTGTTTGAAACAATATTGCTGACAGATGAGTAAGACGAGACAAACCAGTGCTGTACACACTGCTGAAAGAGAAACATCATTAATTTGTTCCTCTTTGACCAGGACCTGGAGCACCACCTGGGCCTGGCCCTCAACGAGGTGCAAGCTGCCAAGAAGACCTGGTTCAACCGGACGCTCAGCTCCATCAAGACCGTCACCGGGACCCAGGGCAAGGAGACCACCTAACCCGATAACCCCGCCCCCACAGCCAGTTTTCACCGGAGCACGTGTGGAGCGACTCACCAAGCTGAAACCTCGGGACACATGAGCCCCAGGATGACCATTACTAAAAACTGTGTAACTCGTCCCTCTTGTGTGTCCCTGCTCCCACCCCCTCCGGATCTAACGGCCCCCCGTCCATGACTACAGCCCACTGTGCTGATGAGAGGGGGTCCGGAAGAACCACTGTCCCCAGATGTGCTTCCACTGGTCACAGAACGAAAGGACGAAGAAACTCTCCATTCATTTCTGTCTGTGTACTGCTGATGTTAAAGACCCGCGGAGGGAAGGTGGGACGTCCGAACTGTGGCTGTCCTGACGGGACAGAGACGAAAACACTCCGTCCTTCCTTCCCGTCTGCGCGCTCCCCCCTCCAAACTACTGGCACAAACCACCCGCTCCCTGTTTGTTTTAGGTACGAGACGCGTTTCTTCCCAAACGGAGCTTTTTCTAATTTACGCTGAACAACACCTTTCTTCTTCTATGAATGTGCTGCAGTAAAGGAGAATATGTGTGTGTGACACCCAGAGAAATATGTTGGGACACGTAAATAATGGACTGAAATTATGTGGTGTATAAAAAGAGAGATAGAGTGTGTAAGTCCAAGGGAAACAAAACAAAGCACTAAGGTTATGAGTGTGTGTGAGTGTGGGTGTGTGCGTGCGTGTGAGGGATGTTGTTCCTCATTGTCCAGATGTGTACGCGAACGATGCGAAAGAAGCTGACAAAGCCTCGATCTGAGGGCGGAGAGAGAACGAAACAGCAGATTGCGACTGTGGGAGCTGTTGTGATGATCAGCAGCAGCTTAAATCTCACATCCAATTTAGAACGGGACACGTGCGCTCGGTTTGGGCGTCCCGGCACACAAAAAGTGAAAGAACAAAACAGGTAAAGCTCTGCATGTATATCAACACTGTTTAACCCTGAAGTTGTCACTCCAGGGGGAGAATTAAACATTCCCACTGCACTTGAACACACCTTCCTCCCTCCTCACTGCCACCGACTCTGACCTTTGACCTGGACTGGTGTGTGTTTACTGTGTTTAATCAGACAAGACGGGTACAGACGCTCAGCGGCCACTTCATTAGGAACGCCTGCTCGTTAGAGGAGCCAAAATTAACCTGCGTCCCGTATCGAGTCGGAGGTGTGAGCACGTGTTCTTCTAGGGTTTAAAGGGTCCCATGAAGTGGTGGTTCACAACCTTGTGATTCATTCAAATCTGGATTTTTGAGAAAAGACAAAAAAAAATGTCTTTTCTGAATAGTGCAAATTTGACCTCAGAGTGTACAAAACCTGACAGACCCCTTGGGATCTTTGGCCTGGACCCCAGGTTTGGAACCACTGTTGTAAAGGGACAGTTCACCACAAAATCAAAAATAGATTTTTCCTCTTTCCTGTAGTGCTTTGAATCTGTCTAGTTTGTTTTGGACACGCAGGCTGCAGAAACGTCATCAATACAACCGAACTCGACGGTGCTTGTGGTGCTCGAAGCCGTCTGTTTCCAGAAATCTTGACTAAAAAGACAAACCACTGTGGTTTATGAGTTCTGTAAACGTAATCTTTTTCATAACTACAGGCCCTCTCTGCCTCTGTCCTGCCCTATCACGAACGAGCCTCTCCTCTGTGAGTAGATTTAGGTTTGCTTCTGCACGGTGATGAAACAGTTCCTACATGATACTGCTGCTACATTAGGTGGAAAAACTTCACTTCAGGTAAGAGGGAAAATCTGTATTTTGCTGTAGTTGTCTCTCGTGGCTGTGTGACGAGTGTTTACCCTGTCAGGATGACTCAGGAGAGCGCTATGATAGCCGCAGCAGCGTCGGCACCTGACGGTTTCGCACTGCTGTAAAGGTGGAGGCAGAGGAGTCACACACAGTCGGCTGCCGGAAGCAGCTGCATCCTAAGCGTGGATCGGTTCCTCAGGACTGCAGAGCGAGGCCGCCGCAGGTCGAGGTCAGCCCCCACAAACACTAAACCGGTCCAGAGGGGATGGGTGGGCGGGGTTAACAAGTGCTCCGTGTGTGTGTGTGTGTGTGTGTGTGCGTGTGCGCGCGCGCGCTTTAATACAAACTCTACTCAGCATTTTAAAGTGACGCAGAACAAAGTCTCTTGCCATCGGTGTAACAACTTGCATCTGATTGGCTTGTGATGTCATGGGAGAGGTGGGAAGAGAAGATTCCTGTAAAGAACCTGACTTTTAAATGACACATCATTAAGACATTTGAATTTTTGTTTATGATTTTCTACTCTAACTCGTGTTGCCTGCCTGGACCGACCTACCTGCTGCCACAGCGACGTTTTTCTGTCTTTAACGATCCGTTTTGCTCCGAGCTTCTCAGTCCAGACTGCTGATTGGTTCATTTAATGCCAAAATGTAGCGTTGCCATCCGACAGGCGAGTAACATTATCACCGTGTGGACGTTGTCATAGTGTAGGATGCATTGTGTATACTTCATCACTTTCAATATAAAGATATCAACATGCAAATGCGTCCGTCTCCTCCTTTTCCTGTCATGAGTCTCTCTGCTCAGTTGTCCTGCTGGTGAAGTTGGTGACAGAAGTTCATCTCAAAGTGTTCAGCGTCTGTTCCTCAGCGGAGAACTCATTAGCAAACAGATCTGTTGTTCATTTAAAGGGGAACTCCGGTCTTCCCATTATTAGTCCTCATTTTCTTCTCTATGGGGGTTGAAAAGTTCCCAAAACACATTTTTTTCAAATTACTGCAGGATGGAGTTCATGCCATAATGCAGCGCTCGTTCCGTTGTGCCCAAAAGCAGCAGAATTCTGCTTTAAGTAAGTAATTGGTGGAGGAAAATGTCAAATTTTCTTTTATATCTCTGTTAATTGAGTTTCTTTGGGGACTGTCAGGGTCATTTAAAGACGCCTTAAGGGGAGTTTCCCAGTGAGTAAAGATGAAAGAAAGTGACGGGTTATTTTAACTAGCGCACCTGCTTTATCAGTCATTTTTCTTTCCTTTTTTAATGAAACACATTTACAGAAAAATACATTTAAGCTATTTATGCAGGGGATCTACACTACACAGGAGAAATACAAAAGAAACATTACCTGTACAGTATGTAACTTTTTAAACATATCATTTTAGTTCAGTTTGGAAGTTCCATTTTATCTTGTGTAGGTGGAATTTTCCCATCAGCAAAATCAGCTGAACAAATTTGCAAAAAAAGTGTGTGAATGGAGGTGTTTGTTGAAAAATTCTGGGGGTTTTTTTCATCCTGTTTTGTGCTTTTGCACTGTTCCACCAACACATGAACGAATTAATGTCACTGATTACGGTTTTCCCTTTGGGGTTAATAACGTAGTGAAGTAAAGCAGCCTTGCAAGAGTTAAATTAGTATGAAATATATATAAGAATTTAGGTCAGAAACTATTTCATCAAAGATTCAGTGAAAGCCTTCAGTGTTTAGTGTTGTTATAACAGCTGTGTATCAGGCTGAAGCAACATTTTTGTTAAAAGTGGGACAGTTTTTGTCTCAAGGAGCTGCTGTCAGTGAAAACTATCATCTCTGCACATTTGATCACAGCTGCAACTTCTTTTGATCACATTTACGAGGAACGGCAGAAGTGAACGCTGCTTTTGATGCTCTCGGCCCATCAAACGTCGCCTTATAAAAAGTATCTATCGACTTATCGTTGCTTTGCGTTGCTTTTCTCCTGGTTCCATAAGATAAAAAAGATAAACTTTTTTCTTTCCTTACTGCAGCTGAAAGCTTAAAAAAATAACGCTGCTGTTATAATGAGACTCTTCCAAGTCACTGCTGGGGAGCACTTTAATGAACATGAAAATAAACCTGTTTCATTCTGGCTAATTATGTCTGACTGTCAGCCGCTCCAACAAGAAGCCCTGCCCCCCACCCCCGAGCCGGAAGGAAATCTCTTCCCAGCTTTTACTCACTTTCGCTGCAGCTTCTATCCCTCGTGTTTCCCCCCTCGGAGAACATCTCTCCCAACTTATGGCAGCGTTATTATCCGTGTCAGGGTTGAGCTGTTTCCTGCCTCGGCCTCAGTGCGTACTGATATGCTGGAGGGGGCACGTAAATCATCTGGAGTGATAATAGCTGGCAGCTGGGGGGCATAAATTGATCACCCTAAGTGATGACAGCCGCAGAGGAGGTGAGGGAGCATCACCCCGTCCGTCCTGCCTCACAGAGCTATAAACGCTACCAGCACGGCAGCAATAGAGCCAAACGCTCTGTCGTCGGTGATTTGTGATACAGGGATGAAGCTGCGTGTGAGTGTTTCAGTTATTTGGACTCCCTGACAGCTGATCTCCGGACTGTGAGCACGTGCACACTCAGGTCAAGACTCGCTTACAACCAGGGCCGTAGTCCTAACATATACTGGAGGGGGACGCATCCCCTACACTAATCAGATATGAGTAGAATTAAAATGTGACGCCATCCTCCAAATGCTTCACGACCGTCTAATCAAAAGCAAATGTACTGATAACTAAACTCAACTAAATTACTGCAAGTTTCTCTGAAATCTTACTGAAGATTGACTCTTCAAGTCAATTTTTTTTTGTGAGCTCGTATTCTAGCTTTCCTCCAGACTGTGGTATTCTTTCGTGTGATTTTTACAGTAGGGTAGTCGAGTAAAATTAAGGCGACTTGCTTTCCAGGCAGTAGTCAATCACTATAAATAAATAATACATACACACCTCTTGTTGTGTTCTGTAGAAGTGACATCTGTGGCACGTCTGTCCGTCCTAGGAAGAAGGATCCTCTGTGGTTCTTGCTGAAGTTTCTTATGTTTCCCTGTTTAGGGTTTTTTAAGTTTTTCCTCAACCGGTTCGAGGGTCTAACAGCAGAGGGTGTCACATCTGTACAGTTTATGAAGCCCCGGTGAGACAAAATGTAATTTTTGATTTTGGGTGATACAATTAAAATTTGATTTGATTTGATTTGGTAGCACAAGTCATCACAAGAACACAGTGCAACCATGGCTCATAAGAACCGACGACATAATTTGTTTAGCACTGATAGCAAAGGACAGAGAAACTGTAATCACGGGTAGCCAGTGCCAGATGACACCAATTGGAACGCTCTATGTCAACTCTTCCAGGAAAAATGGCCAAAAAGAAACTGCTTTTTGACCAGGTTCATTCACCTTGGTCTTAAACCTTGAAATCCCCAAAGTTACACACCTGTAACCATCTGGTTTCAGCTACAAATGACACTAGCTGGACCTCTCTATGTCAATTCTGTCAGGAGTTATGGCCAAAAATCCCATACAATGTAATTCTCAGCAAAACTGTGTCTTGGACCTGGACCAACCTACAGCTGATTACGTTCTGATAGTCAAAAGGTCAAAAATTACATTTTTACACCATAACTCCAGAAAGTATTGACATAGAGAGGTCAAGCTGGTGTCATTTAACTATTTAACTTTTGAACTTTCAAGGTCAAAGGTCAACATCACTGACCATTTCTCCTGAATGAACTGACATATAGAGGTCCGTGGTGCCATTTGATACTGGCAACAGATGATTTTAGGCTTGCTAATTTAAAGGTCAAACACATTTTGGGACATATCTCAAGAAGGAACTGATAAAAAGTGGTGTAACTGGTGTCATTGTGTTACTAATTCCAGGGTCCATCACACAGCAAGTACCAGCTGACTGATTCATGTGTCAATGAGATCAACTGAGTATTGCGTAAATAATGAATTCATAGCTTACCGCGAAATAAAGCTAATTGTAATTTAGTGTCCAGCATCATGTACTGTAGATCGTATTTTCCTCAGCAGTCGAGCAGCTAGCCAGTTAAGCTAACCTAGCTGGGCGCTGCTGTAGCATACAGGCGGTTGCCTGCATTCACCTCATGATTTAACACAAGTTTACGTTGTGAGAAATCAAGTTAAGTCTGCTAGAACAGCTGGGAAGTTTTAGTTTGTTTACAGGTCTTAAAATGAATCTTCACTGGCAATGTTGCTCACTGAAGTCCTGCATCAGGAAGGAAAGACTGGAACAAGTCCTGTCACATTATTCAGATTTGAGATATGGCAGCCTCCTGTTACCATCTGATATATATAATATTGGTAATCCTAAGAGGCTGTCAGCGGTCCAAGGCCGGTCCCTGGACTGCGCACTCGGGATTCCGCAGGTCCACTGTGTCTTATTGGTTTCCAGAGTGTTTACATAACTCTCAGAATGTGATGTGACAGCATAAGCAACCATCAGACTATCATATGATAATTCTGCAGCTGCTAGACGGCATTATGCTCATGGGACGACGATTGCTTTGCTGTATTTAGCATGACAGATTTATGACGATTCTATTGGGCAAAATGATCCTCCGACAAATAAACCTGAATCAACGTCGTTAAACAAACAAAATGCCCTGTTTGGCTCATTCGACAGGATGGCTGTCTTCAGCCGGAGAGTTTACTCCTCATCCTCGGTTTCTCGAACAACAGATTGTTGTTTTTTTCCTGTGCACAAACACGCAGCGGTTGCTCTGCGGGATGATTGGCGCCTGTGGCTGTGCTCTGATGGAGCTGACTGCTGGAGATGTCACCAGATCCTCGGACTTGGCGCTCAGCGGTGCAGCTCTGAGCATGACTGACAGCTCATGCTGCTGAAACATCTTAAATAGGACAGTCTAGACTCGCTGCTCTATATAAAGTGCTCTCTGAGATAACCGGTGTGGTTATATAAAGACTTGAAACTCTTCGCAGACAAACGAGCCAATTAGTGCCGGTAGACTTGATTCTGTGGCAGCGCTATGATCACTGTTTGCCTTAATGATTTGGGTAACTTCAGATGGAAGATGTAACTATAATCTGCTCGTGAGTCACAGGAAGTCAAGCCAAAATGACATTTGGACGTGGTGAACCTTTAATTAAACAGCTCACTAATGAGCCAGAGTGAAGTTATAGAAAATGTGCTGAATAATTACCTGGGACTCTAAATCAGCAATGTTACTTTGCAAAATTTGTTTTAAAAAGAGATAATCAAGAATTGCGTCTTAAAAAATCATTAGCGTGTCTGCATTTCCACAATTATACACACCACCTAATCTCATTTAACCATGCTGGCAGTGGATGAAACTCCCAAGTTAAGCCCCCTGTGTAGAAGACCTGAGCTCTCAGAATTCAGTTTTTTGCAGAACGAAAGCAAAAATCCTTAGCCGTGATTATGAATGCTTATTTTGGTCATGATTTGTGTCCTAGTACATAAAAAAATATAAACATGGACGCGTTAACGTTAGAGGTTAGTGTACATTTGACACCATCGAGCATCAGATCCTCGTACGATATACAGAGTGGACAATTTCATTGACAAAGGAACTGCAATAAGCTGGTTTAAGTCATAGTTATCAAACATAAGTTTGTACATGTTAATAAGAAGTCGTCCATCTACACCACAGTATGTTATGGAGTTCCACAAGGCTCTGTGCTTGGACCAATTCTTTTCATCCTATATGTGCTTCCTTTAGGTAATATTAGTTTACATCCCTGCACTGCAACCAGCCACCAGGTGGCAAAGTTTTAGCTTCAGTTCTGGGAGTCAATGATTCACTCACATGCATGACTCACTCATTTTTGGTAAATAAAGAGACATGCGTGTTGGGATTCAGCATTTTTTCTGATTTATTTTCAGTTTGTCAAGCATAGATATTGTCAGTGACGATCCGGATCATCACTGCTGTCAATAATGCTACTAATCAAAACAATCAATACAGCGACTTCAACCCCCTTTCCCACCCTGCTCGTCATCACTGGCCCCGTCAATACATTTTACAAGATTTAACTAGGATCATTTCAGGGATCATGAAAAACTGTTTCTTTTCATCCCTTTTGTCAAAAAATTAAAATAATAATCATAAAAAAAATCATATTAACAGAAGAATGTAAACACTCCAAAAAAAAAAAAAAAATCGTAAATAAAAACAGAAAAATAGAAGAAAAAGGGGGAAATAGGAATCGTAACAGGTCGGATTCTCCCAGAACAGCTCTCACACACAAATAGTCCAAAGGATATATAGATGTGTGTGTGTGTGTATATATATATATACACACACACACACACACATACATGTATCCATATATATTCTGTATATATATATGTTTCTCTACAAAAAGTGAGTTTATCTCTTTCTGTGATTAAATACATTCTACTCTACAGTCACTATAACAACAGTGTACATTCCCAAACACGATGCTTGGATCGCTTATCAGGTGGACCGAGATCAGTGTGTGTGTGTGTGTGTGTGTGTGAGACAGCTCCCCATCCCCTCCGGTTACACACACACACACACACACACTCTGGGTAACTTCGCCTCAGCTGTGGAAACGTGATCCCGGATCTAATTCTGAGCTCAGAGTGACTCCCAGATGGACTCCTGCGCCCCCCGGACCCGGACCCGAACCCAGACTCACCGAGCTAATGCAGAACATTTTCCTCCGCAGTCGCACACAGGAGAGATTTTTCCCACCACCTGACCTTTCAGAGCTGTCTAGACAGTGATTATCAGATAAAAGGCCGTGTGCTTTCTCACTTCGGAGGGTGTCGGGATGACAAAGACTTCAGAGTCTGAGATCCAGCTCTGCTTCCCAGAAAGCATCTCTGCACTGCTGGCTTTGACCCAGCGGGAGGGGGGGACGACCTCCTGACATAGCCTGGCAGCAGAAGAACTGAAGACACTGAACATATTTCTGCATCAAAAACACATGAAGCTCCTGCGTCCGCTACCAACAAGACATTTCGATCAGCATCCTTTAGCTACGGTGCTGCTGACGGCCCATAAAGCACCATGAGAGCAAGTCGACGTTTCCGCAGCTAAAAATGGCTCAAATCCTTTAATAAGAACAAGGTCAAACCGCTCGGAGGCCTCTCACGACGCCTGGAAGGAACAAACCGTCAGTGTCACCGTGGGATTATTTACAGTTATGAGTACGTCTGTTTGCGTATGTGCACGCGTCAGGTAGCCCTGAGAACCATGTGTGGTGGTATTGCTCGTGTGTGTGTGTGTGTCTTGTGCTTCTTAAATTTACATGAGTTGGTGCAGGCAGGTGTGTGTGTGTGTGGCCTCCAGCACACACAACAGTCTCCCTCTACAAGAGTTGCCCACTTGGCCTCTAAACTGTCCCCATGTTTTCTGTTTGGAGATGCTTCAAGGAGGAATAAAGCTGCTCCCGTCACCTTCATGGCGGAGCAACAGGGCTGGCACATGCCGAGTCTCCTCCTCTTCCTCCCTTTTATGTAGTGAAATAAACCTTTGAAGACGGACCGCGAGACGATTTTCTTCACATCATCACCAAATTATTCTTTTAAGAAACAAGTGAATAATTCCTCCCTTATCCCGACAACAATCCCTATGAGAACAAAATTCAGATACTAGACCACTTTTTTCCTCAAAATTATCTTAATGAAGTAAATATATATGTCCTGTAAGCTCTGCTCTCGCTAATTCATTCTCCTCTCAAGCTGCTTTCAATTTGTGGACAAGTGAAACCTCAGTTTACGGCACAAAGGAGGCCCATCAGTCGTTGCAGAAGCAAAACAGTAGGGGCCAGTGTTTCTCATCATCACTATTTCTAAGTACAATATGGAAGAACATGCAAAGGAACCCTGCTGATGAAGAAGGCAAAGAAGAATAGGATTGACTGACTTGATGAGTGAAAGAGTGACCTGATGGAAAGGAATCCGAAGTTTTGTTAAAATCGATTCCCCTCCCAGAATTCAGTGTTTCTAGGACCAATTGAAGTTTTTAAAGTAGCCGTGCTGCTAGCAGTCGCCATCTTGCTAACACTGTCGTTGCGACTGTGGCACAACAACAATCCAAGTTAGAAATGCAAGTCGGAGGACAGCTGACAATATCCATTTTACAAAAATCGGACCTCACCTTGCATCTAGTCTCATTTTAAACATATAAAAAGTAGTTGGATGTTGCTTTCTGACAATAAAGACATGCGAGACCTCGTCCTAAGCAGGCGCAAACAACTCCCCGGCCCGCCTGGTCCTACCGGACCTCCTGACTCGAACTCTTGTCACCCTTCCTCCTGGACGATGTCGTCCAGCCGGTGGACCAGGAGTCCAGGGTCAGCGGTCCGGGTGGCTCCTCCCGCCTGTTTGCTCATTCTGAGGGGAAATGAAAAGGTTGCTCGCTGAGGTATGACTGTGCGCCTTATTAACGTGGACCATCTGGACTGGGAGGGACGGCGGGGCGGCAGAGGGGAAATGAGAAGAAATTCTCAGCCGATAGAGAAGTTCTGTTTCCACACAGTCACCTGCCTGTGAATCCTGCAGGAGGGTGAGGAGTCCGGGGCCAAGCAGCAGCCAGGCGTTTGAAGATGGCTGAGAGGTTTGACAGAAAGCCAAAACCTCCAGCGAAAAGAACACATTGTGAAGATCTACAATCAGTCAACATGAATGGATCCAGTTTTTTGCCAGACTGCATCAGTGAAGTCCTGGCACTGATTCAAGCTGGGTGTGGTTCAAAGACAAGTAGACGAAATGTACTAAGAGGGAGACGGTGAAACTTCTAGTTATCACAGTTTCAGGACAGTGTAAGACAAACATTATGGACTAAAACACCTGGCGACCGCGTGGGGAATGAGTGGACCCACCGTCCAAACAAAACAGGTACAGAACAGCGTAACTCCAATCTTACAATCATTCCCTCTTTACTGTCTTTGTCACAGAACCTGACTTCTTGTCTGTTGCCTCTTCAGTTTCATCAAATAACATAAGATCAAACCGGGGCCCACGTGAAGCCGAATCTGAGCCTTTTGATGCGCTTTCTGTTTGATTTGGCCTCTGCTGACTGACACCTTGTGTCTATTAAAGGCTGCAGCAACATTGCTGCCGACGTTTGCGGGTACGATGCTGTGACGGCTTCCTCTGTGTTGTTGCACCCTGACTGGCTCCAACAAAACCAACGAGGTTGCAGTAACATTCTGCAAGAATTGTACCACAGAAAGACATTGTTAGGATAATTTCGGGCGGAGCGGGGACGCTCTCATTCAGGCAGTATGTCACAGCTCTGTGTTGTCAGTACAGACAAAAAGTCGCGGTGCTTCTTTGGCCTCTGACGTCTCGGCCCGTTTCAAAAGCAACGCGCCTGGACAGCTGTCAGCTGGGGTTCAAAGCTTGGTGTGCATTTACGACAGCGTTGTAAAAAAATGAATTGCTCTCTGTAAAGAGACACCGTAGGGGCACAATGTCGCAACAACTTAAACCTGAAACTCAACTGATCTACAGCTGCAATTAATAGATGAACCAATTAGTTGACTGAAAGAAAATAAATTGACAATTCTTATACTCAAATAATCCTCTTAAGTCTTATTTCAAGCAAAATTATCAAACATTTGTCATTTCAGCTTCTTTAATATGAGGATTTGCTACTTTTCCTTGTTATTTCTGGCAGTAAATGAAGAATCTTCGTGTTTATCCAATTCACCATGAAAATAATTGGCTGGTTAATTGTTGAAAAAAAACAATCGTTAGTCGCTGCTCTAATTTTTCTCTTTTCCCCTGATCAGCTTCAAAAACATCCAACTTCTGTCTAAAAACACAGAATCCATATAACTTGATACTGGGAATCAAGCTCAATTCCCAGCACGATTCCACAGTTAATCAACAGGTTCCAATCATTAAATCAGAGATTTCTGAGTAGATTACGTCTTCGATTGGTGAGCATGAAGCGGAAACTTCCTCGATCCGCCCTTTGTCCTCCCCGTCGTCTCTAATGAGGCCGTTTCTGCCGCCAGAGGGTACAGGGATACAAGGTGTGTTTGTGAGGAGAAAGAGGTGTAATGTTAGCGGGGTTCAATAAAAATGGCGGCGTGAGGAGCGCGTACATCAGAGTTTACACTTACAGAACTGCATGTGTAACAACAGTATTCCCTGCCAGCAGTGAGACTATAGAAAATGTGCTTTCTGACGAGTCAAAAAGTGTGTTAGCAGGTGTGATCAGGTTAGCTTCAGTGGGCAGCGGGGAGCTCAGAGAGACATCGAAGATGGAGGGGAAGGAAGGAAGAAAGCGTTGTCATTCTAACCGCACAGCTTAACAGGAATACCAAAGATAATATTGCATCTTCTAGA
>KV751375.1:3859201-3873936 GCA_001698575.1 Mola mola | reverse complement strand
CTGAGCTGCTACCGCTGAGGCTGCTGCTGCCGCGGCCAGGGCTCCTTTAGTCTGCGCACAAAACAAGTGCTAGAGTGATCTGATAACCGTAAAGTATCGATCCGATCAGACACTTGTTAAATGAGGTTCCATTGATTAATGGAGGCTGAACAAAGTGGACAAATTGCTCCGCAGAGATGACGCAGATCAGGAAATGTCATCGTTTGGGTTCGTACTCAACATGTGTGTCTCTTTACCTGGGGCAGTATCTTTTTTTTCTTGTTGGCAGCTGCGTTGGGTCCAGAGAAGAGTTTCTCCAGAGCTGACAGAGCAGCGCTGGCCTTTGCTACTTTTTTGTTGGGGCCCGCCCCACGAAATTTCTGTCCATCGACCTCCACCTGTCGGGGGAACACAGATACACAGATATCAGTCATGACTCAGTCAGCCGGCGAGTCTGGATGAAGAGGACAGCTTGTTTGGTGATGCCCTGCTGTCCTGCCGGCCGTCTATCAATCAGCAGAGCGATGGGAGCGGCCAGGCGTGACGCGGAGAACAGGCCGACTGATTGACTGATCCGCTGACCCGACCATTTCTGTTTGTGTGTGGCTTGGCCTCAGTTTTTACATATACACAGTATATGTATGTGGCTCCACAGTCTTTTTACATGTGCAGGTGTCTACGTGTCAGTGATACATGAGACTCTCACCTCCATCACAAAGCGTTTGTCATGGCTGCCTCCACTTTCGGAAATGAGCTCATATTTGAGGCCTCGTCTCTTCTCATTTAGCTCCATGACAGGGTTCTTCCCGCTCGCTGTCAGTATGGGACCCTGAGTTCGTACCTGGGGAGTGAAAAGATGAGGAATTTTATTGAAAAGCCTCATTGTAGCCTTGTTAGAAAGCATTGACGGTAGATAGGGCTGTACAATTAATTTAATTTTGGCTTCAAACAATCACACAAAGAGGAAAGAAAAATACGTTGTGTGTGTGTGTGGTATTTAGAAATCAAAATCCAATGAACACCATCAAAAAAGTTCAATAAAGGCTACATATTTCCAAGTCACTGAGCAATGGTGATTGTGATTTCAATACTAGATACAGCGTCATGTGCGTGAACGAGTGTGACTATGAGCAGGGTGAAGATTTAAGCTTTGATGCCTTTAATGTTCACTGTGCCGGTTCCATGTTAATTGTGTAAACTCTGAATGCAAATGTGTTATTTCAGTCCTCACCTCCAGCGTGTTTGAACTGTCTGAGGACTGTGTTGGGTTATTGCTTGTGTGTAACGACGTCTCGCTCTTCCCTTCGCCGTCCGACTTCTCGTCCGAACTCATGGGGTCCAGGTCGGAGTCGAAGCCCGTCGGGTACCCCATGGCCTGGAGAACCTGGGGAAGAGGGACGATGGTGTTAAAACTTAAAAACAACAGCAAACCATGTTGCGGGCTAACATCTTAACATTAAACAAGCCTAAATGAGCGTAATTACGAAAGGTGACTAAAAGAACGATACTGTCTGATTAACAAACTTAAACATAAATATCACGATCATTACTGACCATTATTTATTCAACATCCAGACATAATCAACAGTACAAATAAGAACAAATCTGAAATCTTTTTAGTTCCGTGAGAATAAACTAATAAAGTTCAGAAAAATGGCAGAGGATCCAGAGCTGAGCTGAAGGAAAACAACGGCTAACATCTTGTGATTTACTTGCTCAGTTGGTGAATTAACACGCTGAATGTACTGAGACAGATTTTGCAGAATGGAAAATTTGTGTTTCGACTCTGTTTTTAACAGACTTAACTGGTGTTATCAACTATAAAGGCAAAGAGCTGAGACCAGGGGTAATAAAGAGGCAGAAAGGAACCAACAAAAACATTAAATGTTTCCCTCTAACAGCTCTGCACTATTTTTATTTTATGCACTAGAATTACAAAATTATGGACTTTCTATTTTGCAACTTAAAAAGTGTGAAATTTTTGCCATTTATTTAATGGCATGACTTAATTAAATATACTGACAGTATTGTACAAAAATATCAGATAATCTAACTCAAACAATGGTTCCAATAAAGCCTTTACATTTAGAGTCACATGAGGCCACTGCCAGACCTCGACAGCACACAGAGCAGCAAAATGATTCAGGAAACAAACCGAGAACGACAATTTCTGGAGCCAAACGGTCAATTGTCTCACACCTGCTGAAACCAGCGACTCCACCAAGGGGCACCGAGTGAGGAGGAGGGAGGAGAAAGGGGGAGAGAGATGGGGGGAAAGCACCTTTTATGGGAATGGGAGCGGATGGGGGATTATCCCGGCTCTGTTCTCTGGAGAGCCTCTTTGTTCACAACCACTTTGGGATTACACGGATTTGTCCACCTCCATCCCTCCACACACAAGCACACCCTGACCAGCAATCATACTCAGAAGACATACTTATGGATACACACAGGTTTGGCAGCAGCTGGAGATCTGAACATTTCTCAGGTAGCCCTAAAACATTAATCTCCATGTAAATGATGGTTCTTTTATCACTTTGCTGTTCTCTGTAGAGAAGAGAATCATACACGCATCAGGCCTACCTTGACGGCCACGTGGAGCTTGGCGGTCTTCTTGGAGGATCCTGAGGCTTCGTAGATGGTTCCATCTAGATCCACAGACATGGTGAAGACCGGAGCGTGAACCGGGCCGGACTGGGACAGCAGGCGGTACTGCAGCCCCGGTCGGATTTGGTTCAGCCGCATCAGGGCGTTCATTGGCTGGTTGGAGTCTATGGCTTTACTGTCCAGGACTAATAGAAATTAAAAAGGAAAAGAAAAGTAGAGCTGATTAGGATACATTTGTAATGGTTCATAGTGTCTGTAATAATTATCCCACCAGAGTTGGATACGGCACTTAAAGATTCTTAGTCGTCTTTTAAGATAGATAAAAGGTCCCTCTCTTTATGTCTCTCCTTCACATTCATCCTCTTTGCCAATATCTAAAAATGCCTCTCTGTCTCTATTAGTCGTGGTCCCTCTTCTCCTTGTATGGAGAGGGGGTTGGGGATGGTTGGGTGGCCTACTAAAACGTTAGAAATCAATATAATTGATCCGCATCCAAGGGATAAAAGGGAGAGAAGCAAAAAAACAGAAAGAAAAATGAGGCGAGGGGGTAGACAAGCGTGGCAGAGGCATCTCTGGGCATCCTGCAGCTGTGTTTTCAGAGGTTTGAAAAAAAAAAAAAAAAATCCAATGCTGAAACCAAACTTTTCTGAGATAATTCCTTATCTCTACTCCCAGTACAGCTGCACGTCTTCAGCTCCAGCAACTATTTCTATTTAAACATTCTAAATATGAACTCAGCTTATCAACATATGGGGAGGAAGTCACCGATGTGATGCTAGGCCTAAAACAGCTATGTATTGTCTTCTAGAGACAGCCACTGGAATTAGCATGCTATTTATCCAGCTGCAGCCCGGCTTTTTATTTGCAATACCATGTGATGCCTCGAGGGGCGATAGTGAGCCACTGTACCCTCCAGTGTGAAATATGAGGGGACAAAGAAGAGCTGCCCTGAACACTTTTCAATCGCATAAAAGTTACAGCCACGAGTTGTCACAGAAACTAAAACTAAACGACCTTCATCTCAAACATTCACTCCAGGACAGAGAACATGTTTGTGAGCCCATAAGTACCAAGACAAGAAGAAATAGAACAAGAGCGAATATTGGTGTGGCTTTCCACCACTGGAGACAGATCTTGGCAAATACAATCGTGCAGTTTGATTTAAATTTTAACATGTATGTTTTTCATATCATAACATAACATTTTATGAAAAGTTAGTAGCAGCAATGAAAAAAAACAATTATTATTTAGGGAAAATGATCTTAAATGGTGTTGATGTAACGTAATGGTTACATCTTGCTAAAACTGAAGTAAGTGAGTCCCACAAGTGAAATAATACGGCAGCGTTTTTTTGACCAGTTGTCAGAGTTGCAGCATTGTGGTTGAATTTTGCTCTGCTATCAGTTACAAGTTGCCTTTCTTCACAACACTTAATATTAGTGTTCTGAGATGTGTCAGGATTTGAGGTTTGAAAAGTTACAGAAACATTTTTGAGGACATTACATTTTTTATTCTGTGTCTAAGTGACTACAACCCAAAAGTATCATTGGGAAAGGGTGAAATACTGCCCCCTAGTCATTCAGAGCAAGTGGCTGGTAATTACAAACATGAAAAAGCTACATATTTTATCTTTAAATAAAATATTTCTTTACACTAAAACTGTCATTTTATTTAAAATAAACTGAAGTGAATGAACAGAAAAGCAGGAGAAACAATCCGATAGTAGCACTTCATCACTTTGTACCTTTCCTCAGATTCCTCTTCATCTTCTTAATAAGGTCCTTGTCATCCATCGCTCCGTCTTCGTATGGCCTCTTTAGACCAAGGCCTGGGAGGAAAGCAAGAGCGGAAAAAATTAAGCTGCAAATCAATCACCATCTACAGGAGATGTTTCTCCAACACAGATCCAGTTGTGTGTAACAGATAGACAGGGAGGCGAAGCAGCCAAACAAGCAATAGTGTGTGTGAGGACAGGTACAAAGATGGATAAACAGACAGAGCAGCAAATAGTCAGATGATGAGGAGGACAAATAGGCTCTTTTTCATACAAGCAACCGAATCCGAAAATGCCCTGGCAACCTTCCGTGTCAGTGTCATGATGTGGCAAAAGGCTGAAGTCGATTTTCCATGAAAGTTGATTTGAAATTTTGCCAACTTGCTCTTGTGTGAAGAAAAGCAGAAACGTTGTTGCGTAAAGCTTAAGGAGAGTTAACAACAAGCCACCAAGGCTACAGTGCTTTTGGTGTGACACTGAGAGAAGGCCAGAGAGGAAACAAAAAATGAACCTTATTTTAATATGTCAGTAATTTTTACAGGTGCTGGAAGTTCTGGTGTCTAAAAAAAACAAAACAAAAAAAACGCCCAGAAATCTCACTTTATGCGTAAAAACAACTGACGTCCATTCAGATTCAGATAACAGGTTTCGTGTGAGGAGAGGGGCAGACGGAGCAATCGATAAGCTTCCAAACAAACAGATTAACTGAACAGACACACAGACGAGCCCTGCGATACGGACGTGGGACAAATGCCGGACAGAAGACGGGTGCACCCACCTTCTTTATCAGTCCAGGGGTATTTCTGTGGCTGTTTATTTGAGGGAAGAGGCTCCATCTCCAACACCTTGTAGATTTGTCCAAATGCCATGAGTCTGAGAGCATGCTGTCGACAAAAACAGGAAAACTGTACTGAGTGTACATAGATACACAGTAAAAGAGCAACTAAACTGACTTATTTTTGCACTTCTTCATGTTTCAGTCCGGTAGGGTTAATGTAGTGCACTACTATAACTACAAAAAAATCATGGCTTTAATTTTAAAATGTTACCGTACAGGCTGCTTTAAAATATTAAGTTCACTGAGCTTGAAAAGGCAAATTCAGGCAATGTTGAATAATTAAAATCTATCTTACCTCAAATTCGTATTGATTCAAAGTTTCCTCAACTTGTCCCTTCGAAGTTCAGTTAACATTAAAATTTTAGCCAGACACTAACTGATAAATTAAAACAATGACCTTGTTATTCTTTTTTTTTTTTATCCAGTGTACTGGAATAAAACTTGTTTGTTTGACTGTCCTGACGAACATGGAATAATAATTTTGATGGGTTCTTGGCCTCTCCTCAAACGACACCTAAATTCTGAATTAAATGTATATATTGTGTATTCTGTAAATATGCTGTGTCTTACAAATGTACTTGTGTGTCGCAGGTGTTGTGTATATATAATTTTCCATTTCTAACAACATTGAAATGTAGACTTAATCTGTGTGGAGATGGACAAACAAACATAAAAGATAAAACACACAATTTTGACAATAAGTTGTTGAAAAAAAAAAAAAAAAGAATCTGCAAGTTGTACCATCGTTTGGTTGATTTAATTCAACTTTACTTATAACTGCCTGTCCTGCAAATGGACAACACAGGTTTTTGTGCACGTTAAGAATGTAATTAAATTCTAATTTGATTATAAAAACATTAACGTGACTCACTGAAAGTCACGTAGACTAAAGAAAGGGGAGAAAGCGTTACATTCTGTCTTTAAACTGTTGTAAGATACTTTAAATGAATGTCATGCAGTTTTCTATATATGTCTATATATGTCTCTGACAGATTTCCCAACAGTTAGTAAAAAATAAAATGGAATGATATTCTGGGATGATTTTGGGTGCTTTTACAAATTTTAAACACAATAAAATTTACTCGATAATCATCAGTAATGTGGAGAGAATGACTAAGAGGATAAAAACAAATATTGGCAGGTTGAACAGTCGAGTATGCTGAGACAAGTACATCACTTCACATTAACACAACCTTTAAAACCAGGAAAAGACCAACTTAATGGCACATCACCTTATAATAACATCTAAAGTCCAATAATTTATCTATTTCAATATCAAAGTATTGATATAGTATTCTATGTCAAGTCCTATACATATCTAGGAGACTGATACAGTCTTCACCTTCACAATATTAGAATCTGTTATGAGGACCGACCCACACACAAACACACGGGCAACCTTGTGTATATGCAAAACCTACACGAAGTCTCAAACAAACTCTCATCGTGTCCTCACAGATAACTGGCGAAGACATTGTTTAATTCCTCTCCTTTACCATGTAAACCATCAGCAGATCTACTGGGCAGTTTGTCCACGTGTTCATCTATCGTCCTCGGTCTGCTGCACACATTCCTCAATCCACACGACCAATCGGAGCGATAACCAGGACGGCACACAATGGCCGTGCTAAAACAAACCCATTAGGGAGCCGGAGTGTCTCGGATATTCATGAGGCTCGGCGTAGCTCATTGACAGAACGGCTCCCTCTCTCCTATCTGCTCTCGTATCTGCTCCCATACAATTATCCCCATTGACATTCCAGCCTCGCTCAGGCTGCCTTCAAAGAAAATGGACGGCGGGATTCACTAAAAGCCGCGCGGCTCAGTCGAGGGTGTGCGAAGGAGGACATAGCGGCACACACGCCCAGAGCATGTGCACACAACAATGTCCTCAAGGTGTCAGAGATGCATTTGTTGCAATGGCAATAGTTTCCCACCGCAATTATCATAAAAATACACCAGACAGCTCACCACGTGCATGCGTGTGTGTGCAGTTTATGTGGCTGGAGGTGTTACTGTCCGGGAATAGACACTCTGCTTACTGAGAGCTAAGAGCAGAGTGTTTTTAATCTGACATGCGTGTACCTGTGCACTGAAGGTAATGGCCTCAGCCTGCTGGTCCGTCATGTTGGCTAGTGTGTTTGTTGGCTCTTTCTCACATGGGTCGTGTAAACCTGGACCACCTGGGGGAAGACCATCAAGATGACACACACACACACACACACACACACACACAGAGAGAGACACACAAAGTCAGCTGTTGTCACTTTGCGCAGGCTGCTGACGCTGATGCTCGGCAAGCTTTAATTAGCTTTCACTGTCAGGAAGCAGGCGACAATGGAAATCCTGACTATTAGAATGCAGCAGCACTAAAACTTGAGTTTGCTGTGAGATATTCAAACCAGTCAATTATTTTTGAAAGGCAAGGGGAAAAAAAAGCTCCGATTATGTCACATTTGTCTTGTATTTGAATAGTGTAGGTCATTTTGCTCCCCTGGAAATTAAATATATACATTGAAAAAAACTTTTCTCTTTGAAAATAATCAGCTGTTGGTCTGTTATCTGCTGTCATACCATCACAGTTTCTTTTAATTAACTAAATATTCACATTCCTTTGAATTATTCATTTTTTCTCCCGAGGATGCGTCACATTTTACGAGACCCTCCAACTGCTCCTAATTAAGGCGCTCTCGTAACGATGGCTTCCCGAGACAGCTGTGCTCTGCTGGGTCATTGATAATGTCCTGACCTCTCTGAGAGAAATGGCTCAAAAATGCGCCCGATGCGTCTGCTCAGCTGCCTGAATTTGGCAAGTTCTCCGGCTCTGTTCACCAGCGATGCCAAGAATTTAAAACCTCTTTTATTTCTCACATCCTCCCATGCATGTTCCAGAATGCCCCGTACCTGGTAGCAGTATGCCTGAGGCAAGACACTCCATGACTCGACGCAGGGCTTCTCCCGCCCCGAGAGGTCTGTTGCAGGTGGCGATTGCCTTCTCGCAGATGAGCTCTAAAGGCTGCAAACACACACACACACACACACACACACACACACACACATGAACCTGCAGCTGTACAGAATTACAGCATGTCTGTCAATAAGACCTTAAAGTGGAAATAGACAACTTAAACTAACTGTACCATCTGTATTTATTCTGGTTTCTGAAAAGCTTTGCTATCACTGTGCTCTTCGCTTCCACCACGCGCGTTTTTTTGCATTATTTTACTGTCATCGTGCAAACAAAACAGGAACAGGGTTCGTTTTCCCTGATTGATATTTGTTACACTGGAACAACTGGATTATCGATGGAAACTGCAAGTGATCAAGAGCACTGTTGAGAAAGTGGCAAGGAAAAAGGGGGCACGTGAAAACGAGGCAAAACAAAAGCAAATGGAAGGGTGTTCACTCTGAGGCGAGAGCTCCGGTGTTGTGACAAAAGTCTGTTACGTATTGATATGGTTCTCTTTACCGTTGCAACTTGAGTGAGCTAAAATCGACAATGAGTTGGCATTTTTTTCTGCTGGATCAGTGAGTCATGACACTTTAAACCTAAAAATGTTTTCTAGTTCAAATGGGGATTCTTAGGATGAAGTCTTACTTCTTAATGCTAGTAGCCAGAAAACAAACCAGGATCTGTGGGGAAGCCAGAAACAAAAGAAACAAACATATGTTGGTTTCTGGCTGCTAGCAGCGGCGATCTGGTTGAAAACTTGGACATACTAATGGGGAAAAGTTGGAAAGTGTCCATTTCCACTTTAATGAGACTCTTTTTATGATCAACTGTGGACAGTATGAGGATTCCTCAGAATAGCCTCCAACACCCGGCTTAGTTTTTCCAGATTTCAACAGAAATATGAATCTATTAAGGAGATAAAAAGCATTTATAGGGAAATCCCAGTATTTTTCAAACTAGGCCCAACTTCTGTGTTCTATAAGAGTCTTAAACATCACAAAATACATCTTTTTGTGAAAATTACACCAAGAATTCGGTCGCTAGTACCATTAAGCTCTTAAGGCGCAGGGTTCAATTTTGGAAATAAATCCCTTTTAAGCCAATGACGAAACTCAAAATGTCAAGTTTTCAAATGTTTAGGAGAGACAAACACATTTATGTAGATTTATTCCAAAAATGGATTTAAGAATCTAATAAACAATCAGCCATTACTTTGCTATAAATCCACACAAAGTTGCTTGATATTAATCTATTTCGAATACGGTGTACAGAAAGACAGGAACTTTTATTTTATACAGTATCTTTACAGTTATTGGGTCATAAACACATGATGTTTCATTGTAGGTATCTACTCCATGTTAGCAGACACTTGCAACATAATGAGTGCAGTAAGTGGTGAAAAGACTTATTTTTAAAGTTTTAACTCGATCGACATCTTTGCATCGTGTCGCCTAGTCGAGCTAATTGGTCCTTGTAACCAAACTCCATAGTGGAATAATTGAAAAAAAAGTGTCATTTTGCTAAATTTTAGAGAGGGGAAATAGGGCTAGTTTGAAAAAAAAAAAAAAATTCCTTCAATACACATAATTGCATGAAATTGGATGAAAATATTTAAGGGTAAGACTCAAACCCAGCCAAAGACTTACCCATCCCTTGAGTGGTTCCCAGGTGAGGTGTCGATTGCACATGTCTCTAAGTATCCTGAGAACGATAACGCAGGACTTGAGCCCATTCACTCGAGCCTGGGAGGTATCGGAGGGGCGGAGAGGACGTAGGAACCCAAAAGGATTGCACACGGAGAGGGAGGATGGGGAGGAAACAAATTGAATGCAGGAGGAGTGGCATTTGTGCAAACACGAACAGATAACGGCCACACAAAATCAAGTGACTGTATCTGAAGCTCTGCATGAGCTCCCCACAAACCATTCTGGTTTTAGTTTACTGGAGATGTTTCTTCGGAAACTACCTACATTCTTAACTGCTTTCTTTTGTCAGTAAGTGAGTTGGGAGATAGATGGGGAAGGGGATGGGAGGGGGATCATAGGGGAAGCAGTGACATACTGTACAGAGCAGGCAGGTTCACATAGTAGCCAAAAAGAAAAAACAAGTATCCATTGCTTTTGTAGCCTTACAATACTCCTGACAATCCTTTGTGTGACAGTTTTTGGGATTATGTCTTTGCATATAGCAAAAGTACACAGCTGCCAAATAATATAAAAGACAATTTGTAATAATTTTAACATTTAAATTAAAATTTAGGTCAATTAAAGTCTGAACGAGTCGTCAGGCTACAATAAGCATCGGGCAGGAAGACAGGAAGTGAGTGGGTGCCAACCTGGAACCACTTGGTGTGTCGCAGCGCTGCCAGGGCCAACAGACATCTGTGTCTATCCAGCACCTCCCCCTCCTCCTCCTCCTCCTCCTCAGCCTCCACTCTGTGCGCAGCAGCACCCAACACTGCCACAAAACAATAACAACCCAATATAGAAAACGTAAAAACACACACACGTCAATGTCTTGAGTGTGTGTGTTTGAATTGTCTTTGCGTGTGTGTGAATGTATGCAGACACACTTGAGGGGGGGAAAAAAACCTGGTGTGTGAATGCACACGTACACATACACGTGCATGGATATTTTGGTACATATCGGTCGCTTTCCACGCCACAAAGCTGCTTCCCTCCTCGTGCAAAGTGCCGAGACTCTGCGGCTCCCACATGAATAAATATTCATCCTCACTGATCAAATGGTGCGTCATTTTCAACACTGTGTTTACGTCGTTAGCATGTCGTAATACAGGATGCACCGTCCCTCGTACACGCACGTGTTGAAAATCACACAATCTATTCAACAGTGAGGGGTCATAAGGGAAGAGACAACTCTGTGGGATGTAGAGCCCCTCACAGACATACACCAAACAAATACCTGAGGAGTGTTTGATTTAATGAGTAGGCTTTGTTGGGACACATTTCACTGTGCCCAGCAAGGTAAATCAATCTCTCCTTCACATATTTGCAGAGGATTTCATTTATTTTGATCCAGGCGGGAGTCAAAATAGGTGTTTATTCTTCTTCTGGATTACTTAAGGCGCACTTGATTTCACAGACTCGTGGAGAAATGATGCATAGAGAAGCAATTCAACGACTCTGATGTCTACGCAAACACAGAATCAAGCGCTCCTAAAGTAGAACTGAAAGGAAAAACAAAAAAAAAGTCTGATATAGTTTGACCCGGTCTCAGACAAACACAACACAGGAGGGATGAAGGCAGGGTTTAGTCAGAGCACTGTGGTCGGTGGTTCAGGACAACCAGCAGTTTTATGCTTTTTCATAAGAGCGTTTGGATTCACGCCACCCAGACACATCAGGCTGGTGGAGTGACTGCACTTTCACCCTTCCTGCTACTTAAGAATCAGCGGGAAGCCTATGATATGTTTCGCGAGCTGAATCAAACACAGCTGTGTATGAATGAGCGCAGTCACATGGGGGTTTGGAAAGATTGTGTGCTGAAAGTGGCATAAAACACACCAAAGAGTCCTTTGGGTCTATACGAAAACACAACTAGGTAAATATTTTCCTCATTGCTCTCCCATGAAAAGAGAAAACCTTCCCTCAAGAGGTACTGAGTTAGCATGTCAGATCAGTCTAATTAATGTTTGGCAGCAGCAGGAGATATTTCACTTTATCCCAGCGTAGCTCATTCTCTAGTAAACCATGCAGGGGTGTGTGTTTTCGTTTCCGTGTGAGGTCTCAGAGTGAACCCAGCTGCTGGCGGATCATTACAATATTCCTCTTCTCGCTCGTCCTCCCACCATTCTCTCAAACCGTCTGCTGGCCGCTGCCTCGCTGAGTGCTCTTCGTTCTACCTTCATCATTGCTACCTTTTGTGTTGGACGATTTTTCAAACTCCCAGTGCAAAAACGTCTCCTCCGATTTACCGCCCCGGCACCTTCCCTCCCTTCGTAAGCACATGGAGCAGCAAGGTGTGTCAGAGCTTAAAGTGCAAGCAGTGTGTGTAGACACAAAAAAAGCCACTTTATATCTAAAAGTAATGGCCTAGAACACTAGAGTCTTTGCACTTTGATAGTTTCCTTACAAATCCAATATGCTGCTCATACAGTAACCAGGCAGGAGCAGCCATAGTTAAGAGAGCGCTGACATTGTTAATTTGTTAAAGTATTAGAGCCTCACTTTTAATTTGTAACCCTATTAGAGAGACTGGCCCACATCCCTCCACACCCTGATTAAATCTGAGCACTTAGACAGTCATCTTTATCTATCAGGTACAAAATGTGCGGGCACTTCTTGATGCGCAGTGGGAAAATCTGAGCGGTCTGCTCCATCTTGTCGTGGCCCAGGGTGTAACGTACGGCTAACCTTCGTGCTAGCTGTCATCTTACTCTGAGACCTGAGGGCCTGGTTGGACAGGAGCCACAGGATGGACGAGCAGCTCCTCGTGGCTCCATTATTGATTTTTGCTAGCCTGCTGGGCTTGCTCTGTTGTCGCCACCTCACACAACCAATTATAACCTTCTCATGCTCCCCATGAAAACAGCAGGATGAGGCAGGACAACTGTTATTACGAGGAGTTCACTGTAACGTGTGTTTCGGCTCAGTGTGTGACCTGTATCAAAGCTCTTGTTTTAGGATAATAACAGTTTTCTGACATAAAAACAAAATATAATTAAAGAGTGTTTATGTGCATGCCCCTACCTGGCCCGTTCTTTGTCTCCTGCTGCTCCTCCTCTTCCACTTCCTCCTCCTCCTCCTCCTCCTCCTCTTCCTCTTCCTCCACCGCCGCCTCCTCCTCCTCCTCCTCCTCCTCCTCTTCCTCCCCATTTTCCATCTCCTCCACATCTTCCTCTTCTTCCTCCTCATCTTCCCTCATGGCTGGGGAGGTGAGGGTAATTTTCAGCGTAAGTTCGGGCTCTGTTGTAGTTCTCACCAAGATGGCCGCCTCAGGCACAGAGCTGGAGACTACGTATTTCTCCTCCGTCAGCTTCTGTCATGTGTGAAACAGACACAACTGGTGGTCAGAGGCCACGGTCACACAAGGCCGTGCATAGAATACTCAGCTGATGCTCCCAGATGCTGCATCAACACCACGAGGCCTGACAGCAGAAACATCATACCTGAAACTTCAAAACAAGGATCAAGCAGGATTTTTAAATGGGGGAAGTATCTGTATATCTTCTTTAAAATTTGTGCCACTGCTACAACAGATGAATAGAGAATGAATGAATAGAGCACTGAAATTAAAGGTGAAGGAATTAAAGTATCAAAATGTTATTTTAATCTATAAAACCTCGGTGTAGTCCACAAATATGTGAGTATAATTTTAAACAGGGTTTGTCTGCCATCATTTTTAAACGGCATCTCCATCAAAATGAAACAAACCGTCAATAGCGCGCCAAAGAACATGAAAATTATCTTACTGATTCTTCTGAAAGAACCATGTCTGTAAATGCGTAGGCACTTAGAAAGTTTGGAGAGCGACATTAACAGTGACAGCATCTTGACTACCCCGCTGTGGCAGATAATTGCCGCATGTACGTGACTGTGTACAGTCTGATGTCAAGCACCTGTCCAGGTCTAGACCTGCTCTAAATGTGTCATGACATGACTTTTGTTGTGCACTGGTGCTATATGAATAAAACTGATTGGACTATATAAATGTAAACACTGAAATGAAATTTCTTAGTCTGTGGAAGGCAAAAAGATCCATTTTCAGTGAACTATGAGAGGCTTAAACACAGAGAAAAATACCAATAAATAAATGTGAAGCGAGCCTCGATCCCTCATCAGATATCAGTACACAACTTCTCTCATTGTAATGAGGTTATCTAATGATGATTAGGTCTAATCAACACAGAATATATTACATAGTTAAATAAAGATTATATACACAAAGTAGGTGAAGCTGTGAGATGCATTCAATAACAAGAGACACGATGGGAAAATGGGTCATGAAAGCTGGAGCAGGCTGTGCATCATGATGAGCTTCTCTGTGTGTTTATTACTCCTAAGTGTAGAAACTGTGAAATCCTCTATAATTCAGCTCCCATTTACCATTTACTGCTGACCTCTGATGAAGACCAGGGGGTCCTGATAATCATAAATTCATATCAGAACACATAGCAGCCTGCTTAGAAAACTTAATGTGATAACATCTGCTGCAACGTTCGTGCAACCACAACCTGAAGATACTTCAATGAGCGCACGCATTAACTCGACAGACTGAGCCAGGCAAAATCACACTGATGAAAGCTTGAAGTCAAGATTGAGTCTAAGTATTGAGCAACAGATGTTGAACTAAAGAATTGTCTGTTTTACTGAACATTTGCTGCTGTTTGAGTGTGTACTTGATTTATACACAACATACACAGGTGAAACTGGGCTCAGGTGCAAAAAGGGAGAGCTATGGTTGGGTTAAGCTTTCTTGAATTCAATGCGAGTCAATGCAATCTACTCGAGTGACAAAAACAAGTGTGTGCGTGTGTCTCTCTGACACTGGTTAAATGAGCTTAAATGAGTCTCAGAGGGGCCATCTACATCCCATTTGGTCTGATGAAACTCAGAATCTGTGGT
>KV751375.1:3838860-3859160 GCA_001698575.1 Mola mola | reverse complement strand
AATTTAACTGCTAAAGAAGACAAGCAGACAGGAAGCAAAGGGGCAGAACCTGTCCACTGAGCAATCTGTGCACCGGTTAAGGAGGTTTTGCCTTGTTCCTAGCTTGAACTAAATACTTTGCCTTTAATAGATTTTTAACACAGGTGTCGTTTCTTTGAGCAAAATTGAAACAGAATATTTGCAATTTGCAAGTTTTTGAAGATCCTATTGTCGCCAAATGGACCGATAAAACAAAATGGTTTAACTTGGCTAGCATGGCGTGTACCAACGCTGCCTGCAGGAAATGAAAGGTAGTTTAAATATCTTTCTATTTTTGGTTGAGGTTTCTTCATACTAGCTAAGAGGAAATCTCACAAGTTCAGGCATTAAGTGACATCTGACCACTTTCAGAAACACTGCGCCACTCAAACGCATATGTTGCTTGTTTAAAAGAGTGAAAGCCTGAGTTCACGTCTCTGTGAAGGGAAACTAGTTTTGAAGCATTTGAACGACAAACACTGTTACATGTGCACTTGAGCAAATAGCACTACGCCTATCAAACTTCTATTAAATGCAACAAATTCACTGTCAAAATATATATATATGCGTGCAATAAAAGGAGGGGCTGAGAAAGTGGACTAAGATTTAATTCTCAGACAGGAAAACATGTTGGATTCACAGCGTGTTGTTTTTCTGTTTGCATACAAACATCAGGAGATTAATTTCGGTGTCATGACTTGTTAATTAGGAAACAAAAGCGTTGATTGCACATGACTCATACATGACTCTTGGCTTCTCGCTCGACAGCTGTGCTGTCTCTTGCCTTTGTCTCTACACTTTTGTTGGAACTTCCACACATACGTAGCAGTGAGAGTTGGCGATGAGAGCCGCTTTCTGGATGAAATCTTGCAGACTATGAGAGCTGAAGATGCAGATGTGAGAGTTTGTCACCAGGATGTTTACAAGTGAGTGTGAGAGAAAACAAAAGCAGCATTACGTGCCTCTAAACATTTGTATGTCTGTGTGTGTTTCTGACCTCTATCTGTGCGGGTAAATTGTGACAGACAGTGTCCAGCAGTGTCTGCGTGGGTTTGACTCTGCACATCAGCACAAGCTCCAGGTCCATGTCTCCTTTGATCAGGAGGCCTTTGGCCACCAGGCCGATCCTCATCACGCCACACAGCATGCCGCCGCCGCTCGACTCTCTGTTTTTAAAGAAAGAGAAGAGAAATGTAACACTTGCATTTATGTGTTGATTGTTTATTTTGTTAAAAGGATAAAAAAAAAAACAAAAAACATTGCAATTGTCTAATAAATCACTCTGCAAGCAAACAGTCGGTTGATTCTGTTAGTGTGAAAAATTATGTTAACATGTATCAATATTTTATCTCATCTTTTGTAAGTGCTGTATGATTAACAGAATAAAATACAAGGTGCCAGTTCAGATTGTAAAAATAAAAGCCGACATGTCGATTCAAGACCTTATAATGAGATGCAGTGAAGTGTTAATAAAAATATTCATGAACATAGTCGGCCATGGAAACTGCACAGAGATTTCTGAGCGGGTTTAGGTTCATTTCCCCAGATCGAACTTTCTGCAAAAAGGCAAACAGGCACATTTCCCCAAATCTTTTCCTTCAAAAGGATGAGACGAGACAGCACCTCAAGCCAAGTGTCTTATATTTTATAGACTTTTACTCCATTCATGATTAACATAAGAAGATAACCATTAGCTGCATGAGCTGCTGCAACCGCACCTGTAGCTGTCGCTGGAATCCTCAGTTTCGTCACCAGGCTGCTCGCCATGTGGCTCGCCAGGATCATCCTCCTCTGTGCTGTATGCCGGTTGGCTGTCGACACGGCTCTGGACGTGGCCGCCGCTGCTCTGATCCAGCCAATCGGAGACGTGTTTGAGGGCGCACTCGACGGTGGACACCAGCGTCTGCACGGCTTCCAGCTCCTGAGAGGAGGGGTAAATGGTGGAGTGCTTCGCCATGACGTGGCGGTCATCGTTACTGAAGGAACGGAAGGACCTCTGGATGGGAAAGAAGGGAAAGAATGAGACATTTTTGAAAAAAAGTACCTTCAACATCTTCCTCTATGTTGAGGGAACCACAGGTTTTCAACAGGAGATGGGGGTTTAATCTATCAAAGCTTTATTCTCTCCATCATACACCTCAAAATAATTAAAAAGAACAAAAAAAACAAAACACTACCACAACATGTTCCCTTGAATGCTTTCAAATCCAAGATGCACACGGCCACTGACACTGTCCCTCCACGCCTCGGTAAAATGACACTGATGACTGTATGTTGCTCTCGCACAGATTGAACATACGTCTCTTTTATGGGAAAGAAATAAATCCTTAACTCAGTGACAGTTCCCCTTTAATAGCACTGACCCTGACACGCTGTGTGCACGCACACACGCGTGCAGCAACATACAACCTTCAGAAATTCATCTGACCACCATCCTTACATCGCGTCCACCTCAGCCTCATTCAATCAGATATTCTGGCCCTGGGGATTTACGCCGGCTCCTCTGTCCTTCTTGGCTTTGGGAGATCAGATGGGAGGCATCTGACAGGGGCAGCAGCAGAGGAGTGTAAATGACAGAAAATAGAAGAGGGGCCATGACACAAAAGCCGACAGAATGGAGGAGAGCGGAGGAGAGAACAATATAGAACCTTTAAAAAGGAAATAGGACAAAAAAAAGGCCTTCAGGAAAAGAGGCTGAATCCAAAGATCGAGCTAAAGGAAAGGAACAGGTGGAACTGAGGCTTTTGTGCATCTTTGCACAATAATTTGAAAAGATCAAATAAACATCATCTGTTTAAGTGCCATAGCAATTTGATGGTGGGTTGTTTAAGTGAAAATAATATATAAATGACATGAATGTAAAAGTAATACAACGGGGGATGTAGAGAACAGAAGATGGGATAAACTTTTTGCAGGAATAATCAAAGAGGAAGACACATAATGTACGCTGTGGGGCGACTGCATAATGAGCAATTGGAATAACCATACAAAACATAATTAATGCATTAAAATGCTTGTCATAACACATTATTTCACATTAAAGCTTTAGTTTGCAATGCTTAAAATAATTCTCTTTTCTACAGCACCTTTGGTGGATATTTTAGGTATGTATAAAAATACAAGAGTTCTGATTCTGCTACAGCTTTGATGTCTTCGGGTTTTCTTTGTGTCTAATTTTAATCTTTGTCTGGCTTTTTATCTCTGTACATTTTATGTCTCTTTCCACTCCGTCACGGTTTATTTTCAAAGTGGACATATAATAATATTTGGAGGAGGGAAAAAAAACAAAAAACAATTAAGATTTATTGTTACAACATCATTTGCTAATCTGAAGTAGAAGGTTCATGTTTAATCACTGCAGGTTATCGCAGCATGCCGTGACTGAGCCTGAGCCTGAGGTGCATAACCCAATTCAACACGAGGAGGCTGCCCTCAACAAGCTGCTTATCTCTGAGACCCACATTTCCCTTTATTCACTACAGACAGCCGGGCACGCTAACACACACACATGCACAGAGGAAGGACCGCCTTTTCTAAGTATAGACAGTGTAGCTTGAGCACTTCTATCAACCTAATTCAAATCCAACTCGGCAATTACACACACTAGATGTGGACCAATACTCAATGCTTAAATTCTGATAAAAAAAATGAAGTTCTGTAGAAGGGAGATGCAAATTATCACCTTGTCCACTGAATGCTTTTTATCTTTAAAATTGTATTAATGTACAGAGTCCCTGATTAAATCATGTGCCTTTGCAGCACAACAACATCAGCAGGTAGAGCAGTGCTGTCAATGTCTTTCGGATATACCGACAAAACGAACTGCAGATATGATAATGTACATTTTATACAATGGGTTACTTGTTTTTGATATTGGGAAATAAAAACCCCACACATCTGATATTTGAGTCCATTATGGTAAAGCACATCAAGGCCTTTATTAAAAGTCCCACACGTGCGTATGTATATGTTCTATCAACACAACTCAGCTGCTTGTGTGCATTTGCACCTGTGACGCAGGTGTGTTTCATGTAATATCCATTAATATTGTATGTTTTTCTATGGATACAAGGTCAAACACGCAGTGTTCCTTCCTAATTGAACTGGTGACATTCACTTTCACTGGCATAAGTGAGATAAGCCATTAACAGAATGGAGGACGAGCCTCGCAGCCTGTGTAGCTTGGCAGGGTTACGTACTGCGTTCCCGCTGGGACTCTGACTCTCCAACACTTTGGCAAGATGCAGCGGAATGCCACGGAGTGAATTTATATACGCAAGCGAGCGGCAGTTAAAATCTGTGCAATTCAGTTTGTGTATATCATCATGTCATATTGTGATCACTTTAGATCTGACGCAATCAGGACAATAATATAACTCCAAAAACCGTCAGTAGTTTTTGATTGTGAACCATCCATCAAAAATATTAAACTTTAGTGCTTTGGAGGAGTATCAGGAAATGAAGCAGTTTAGGTTCTTCTAGCAACGAAACAAGGGAGGAAGCACTCAGTACAGTGCACACCTCTGTCATCCACCTGAAACTGCCGTGGAAGAAAAAAATTAATGAAATATCACTGGTCGGTGTTTGTTGAATTAAAGTTTATTTAAGTGCATGCTTGGAATCTCTCCCTTGATGCAAGCACTGTTTCTTGTGCTGATGCCAACTGTACACTCTCACGTAAAATTTAATTTAAATATTTACATCATTTTTTAGTTTTCATTATTGATTTTAATGGAAGAGAAACAGTCCTATTAAATCAGATATGGCATAAACAAAAATGTCAGGCACTAGCTGTAACTAACTGTGTGTATGTATCGCAAACTGTGTGCATCTTCCCACTTGTGTGTGTTCTCAGAGCAGTGTGTAACAGATCAACAGTCGCAGGTTTAACGAGCCATCGCTAATGGAAGCATCTGCAGCCATAAAGCACATTGCAAAGACGGTGTATATGTGCGCACCGACTGTGGGGGAGTTGTCGCCCAGCCGCTCTGATCACCATGTAAATCAAAGCAGTTAAGGACTCAACGACAGAAATCGACCTACGAGGCCGGCACACGCCCGGATAATGTTGCAGGCGACGTTACAACACAGCCAAGATGGGGAACTGATGCAGGACTTCCCAGGTACGCACTAACCTGAGAGAAAGGGTGGCTGAAATTAACATGGTCAGCGTGAAACAAATGCTTTACGCCCTTTAAATTTCTTGAAATTAAAAAAGCTGCTTTATGTTTAAACTGCCAGCCGACACGAATGCACACATTCAATCTAAGTGACAACACAGTGGATGTCCTTGAAAGCACCTCATAAGCAGGAGGCCAGTTGCAGAGAATGCCCTTCAGTGCCAATGTGTGTGTTTGAACATTTAAGAGCAAAATATATCATAAAAGAGGGATCTCCGACCAGATGCCAGTGTCACACAAAATTACACTCCAATTTTAGCACAATGACCTAAAGCTGATTCCTGGCTGTGAAAGTTAGGTTCTGGTGTCTGTTAGGGAGACAGTTCACGCTGCTTTATGTCAAAATTTAATCTATCTTGATCAAATAAAGCTTTGATATTACAGACTTCTACTGCTGTAGGAAATTAAACATGGCAATAATTCTCCAAGAGTGTGCTGCTAAGAACATCTGCCATGTAGATGTTCAACACACACACAGACACGCACACACACACACACACACACACACACACTCAGAACAATCTTCTCTGGTAAATTTAAGGGATTTTGTTCTGATTGCTACACCGCTCAAAAGAAATTATGCTGGGAACTGCCATATTGTTACTGAAGTATGACATCTTCCAGCATAAAATGTCTAAAACAATGAACAAACTACCTTCCTGGTTGACATGTTTTCTTCAATTAAAGAGTGATTCACATGCTCTTTTGTCTTTTATCTTTCTTCTGAGGTAGTTTTTAAATCCAGGCTTTTAAAGTGTTTTTTAATGTCATACGTATTAACTATTAGAATATTATGATTTTTACATATCATTAAGTTACTATAAACTGTAGACTGAGCATGTCAAAATTATCCTGGCCAAGAAAACTGAGATTCACAACTAAATAGTAGTGAAAATATGCTTTAAACTATCAAAATAGCTCTAAACCACAGAGTTATCACTTTACCTTACATTTTGGTAAAAAAAAAAAAACAAACAAAAAAAACCCCCCCAAAAAACAACCTTTTTTTAAATTTTTTTTATTGTATTGCAGAGAGGATACATATTTGCAAAGAAAATCCAGCAGTGCAGTTGATTTGAGTTGTGTGTTATGGGCTGTGTCCAAATTAATGTTATGGTAATTCATTCATTGAATTAATGTGATGGAAATTCAGTCAGCTCTGCTCTGCCCTGAGACAGCGTAAAATTAGACATATTAGCTTCCAATTTCTGCTTAAAGTGAGCTTAAGTTACTAAAATGTTATATAGCATTCAGAATATGCAGCATCATAACATTATCATAAACATTTAGATAAATGAGATGGCATTTTCAATTTACTGTTGAGGATATTAATGATTATCCCGATAATACGTGATGCATGATAAATCAAGTATCATCCCATCCGTACTGTTGACATTGTTTTAGTGTAGATATAAACCTCTACCTAAGCCAGGTCACAGCATAAATTAAAAATCAACAGTACCTCTAAAGCAAATGATTTCACAAAATTCAGGCATTTGCAACTTTGTGAAGAGCCAAATATGAATGACAGAATGAACAAAAACCAAATCGTAAAACAGACATGCAGCTGTTAAATCCCAGCAGCGAGCAAGCCACCAGCACACAACATGCGCATGTGCCATTGTTGCATAGCGCCTTCAGACCACACACTTACCAATTACTCTCCATTTCATGCTCCAGTGAGGCTGACCGGCTGGAAGACCCGTGTTACATAACCACATTACACAGCATTTACAACCCGCTGTGTGCTCAACTAATGCGCACACACCAACAAAACTAAATCCCATACATATCACGGTAAAAAAGAAATGCATTAATGCAGGCATTTCACAACAAAAAACCACGAGTGACACATAAAACCTGTATAACCAATTACACTCAGTGTCACACAGCAATTACTTCCATCACCTCCATACTTCAACACCCCGTTCTGTCCTTAAGACCCTGCAATCAAACCATTTTAGTTCAAGGTGTTGTGGTTAAACACGCACGCTGTCAGCAGCGCTGGTTAACTGCCCATCGCTCTGTGGCCATCTGCTATAAATTACATGACCTAGTGCCTAAGACACGATGTGTGTATGTGTGTTTAAGAGGTGGGCTTGAGGTGTTTGTGAGCTCTTATTTTCAATAAGTCATGTGCTGAGAGCACACACTATGAGCTGAAGAGCGAGAGGGAGATGATGGGAGAAAAACGTGGGACCATGTTAACAAAGATGGCGCAAGCGACAGGAGGAGGTGCAGAGATATTAAAATTAACTGGATTTCAGCGTTTTTAACCAGCTTCAGAATCAAAGGTTTGTTTGTAAAATGGTCACAACACAGAGCAAAACACCCTGAAAACCTGACAAAAATTGCTTCTGCTATGGTGTCGCACAAACATGAAGCCCAGTAAAGTTGAAGGAGAAAAAGGAAAATGCAAAAACTTCAAAATCTTCAAAAGTGATCACACACACACACACACACACACACAATCTAGCAGCCTCAGGGGGATTGCATTAAAAATTCATTGTGTGATTTATCTGCACACAGCCAACGTCGGCTATCCTGCTTTATTGTGCTCTCTTTCGCTTTCTCGCCGTCTTTCAAAATACCACATGCGAGAAGTCGCAGTCACACGCAAGCATGGGACATATACATGAAAATATATATGGAAAATCACATTAATGACGACATTGTCGGGATAAAACACTGAGCCACTTCTTTAAAAACTGTCTTGATAAAAGAGGCAAGCTAGAACAATAACATTACCGCCAACAACAATGTCTGATCAGCCAACCAAGCCTCCTCAGACAACATTGCACTAAAGGAGATATTTTCTTGTGCCTTGCCTGCTTTAACGTGTAAGCATTGTTAAAGAAATTACGGATTGCCTTTGAAATATTATAACCCAACTGCTAAAAGCCGATGAGCCAACTGTTTCCAGTAATATTGTAGTATTGAGCATGGTCCTGCCTACATGGACAAATTAGAATAAACATAAAATGTGCTTTCCTTATGCAACAAAGATTTTAATAACGTACGGATTTGTACTTTTGCATTTCTTTGTCTTCTTCTGTTTTACAGAAGTGGAACAGAAACCACAAGAGTGTGTGCCTACCCCTGAAACCGAGCACAGAACTAATGAGGAACACAAACAATGAGGTATATGACATGCTAGACTGCATGAAATAACCAAACTGAGTGTGTATTTGCATTCATGGTCAGTTTAAAAAAAAAAAAAGGGGGAAGTGAAAATACCAAGAACTACAGGTGCATATGTCTTCTAGAAGATAATGGGATCACGTTTAGTTGTGATGGGGGAGAAGCTTCTCTGCAGAGTAACATTCACAGCTACTGAATAAACGCTAAGCTCCAGGCCTTACCTGCTCTGTCATCTTCCAGCGTATAAACTACTCAACTATACACTGCACAATGAAAAGATCTAACATTTGAGTAACTCAGGCATACATGGTTGAACCAGACAAGGATTCCCAGGAAGAAGAGGAGGAGCTACTTGTACAGGGCTGCCAACAAGTATATGCATCAAAATGTTAAGTCCAAACTCCAAACTCAGCACCTTCTGCAACATCTTGTTTTCCCTCACTCATTCATTGTCCTCCTCTCCAGCCTCCCTTCTTTCCTTTACTCTCCTCCTCCTCCTCCTCGTCTTCCCTTCAGTCTTCCACCACCTTCAAAAATCATTTTTCTGCTCTCTTCATTTTTATACATTTTTCCTCCTTCCTTCTCTTGTTCTAGTTTTTAATAATTCATCTCCTGCTCTGCTCCCCCCCTCAGGGGGAAATGCTTCCACTGTCACAGGCCAAGACCATTAATCAATCCCTCGTCTCTCTCTCTCTCTCTCTCTCTCTCTCTACCTCTCTCAGCTCTTAGCCTCCTTTCTCTCCCCCCATTACGCCACTCGACACTTTGCTTTCCACATCCTTTGCGCTTTTCAACCCTCATGTCCATCATTCATGTTTTTTACGGTCTTATCTGCACCCATGTGTCATTCTCGCCCTGCACTGCTTCTCTTTGATCTTTTTAGCTGCTCTCTTTGCCTAAACAATGCACTGGTTCCTTTTCCACATCTTCCTTCCTTGTGACGTGCTACTTGCGCTATTGCAGCTGAAAAAAACATGTTACCACGTGCTTAAGGATTATGAGCATATGGCAGGTTTGCTTTTAACAAGAAATGATCAACAGTAATTTAACTGATTGCTCTTTTTGTTCAACACTCGCCTGTCTTCTTCCATTTCCTTTCTTTGTTCTCCTTCCTATTTTCTGTCTCTTACATTCTCTTGTCTTTTCCTTCTCCTCTTTCCTTCCTGTCAGCTCCCACCAAAAAATGCAAAGCTTCCTCATTCCTGTCTACACTTGATCTTATCAGGTATCTCTCAATGACACACACACAAACACACGCGGTTGAGGTGTCTAGAGCAAATTATCAGATTGAACTCTTACACCTTCCACACCGGAGAGTGTGTCATTTCTCTAAACACACATATAAACACGGACATACCATGACTGCGGGAGGAGCGGCCGCAGGTTGCCTTCCCTCTGATGCCTGCTTTTGGAGCTGCTGAGCGCCTGCTGGGGTGCAGAAGCACGGTTACCGCTCAGGATTCTGCTGATGCACCGTTTCCGCTCCTCATGTGCTCTTCTGTCACTCTTCTACACCAATCCAAGAGAGGCGATTCTAAGGGAGGAGGAACGTGGAGAAGAGAACAGGTTGATCAGCGTCTCAAAAACTACAGGATAACGTGTGGTGGGAAAATTAACACAAATCTGGCAAACCTCCTGTATCTCGACAACCACTCGTCCAGGTCCCTAAGATCAACTGACTGGGAAACTTGGCTAATGTGCCTTCGCTGGGGCTGCCCCTGAGCTGTGGAACAGCATCCCCTGCTCCATTAGAGCTGTCCCCACTTTAGACACCTTTGAATCCAGGCCAGTCACAATTGCTTATACAAGAATGAATTTAAAATGGTTGAGATACGAGTGCTGCCACCTTCCACTGATGATATCATTTGGAGTCAGAATCTGTGCTGTAGCGCCCGAGAATTGAATCCGTTTTATCAAGTTCCAGCCCATTCACCTGCCAACCCGATCGCAAGCAGATCTCAGCTGTCAATCGTGACGTTTATATCTGCTTTTATATCAGCAAATAACTAACTGAAAAGCACAGACCTCCGCAAGGCTGAACATTATCTTATCCCATAACGGCGAAGAATCCTCTTAAAAAGTCCTGGATCCAGACGGTGATCCTGATCACCACCAAATTCTAATCGATTGTTTCTTATGCCTGTTCCCACCTCTCCTGAAAATTTCATAAAAATCAGTCAGTAACTTTTTGAGTTATTCTGTTAAAAAAATAAATAAAATGAAAAACGCAGACAAAAACATTACCTCTTTGAAAACTGAACTGATCAGAAAAATTAACACTTGAACGAACAGAGTTAGAAAAATCACCTGAAATGACAGATACTATCTTTGGGGAAAAAAAAAATATTTGAGGAGTACTTTAATTTTCTAAAAATATGCGAACTGGGCTTAAGACTTATAATGGAAGCAGCAACCAGGAGGAGATGCTTTGGTTTTAGCAGTTTAACTCCCCTGAATGTGGGTTTGGTACATTAGCATGTGTTTACTTGGGTAACTTGTTTTTCCAGTATTTTTTGTCTGTACAGCACTTTGGTCAACCTCTGTTGTTTCAAAACATGTCTTAAAAATAAAATTGACTTTGCCTTTGAAAATAGTCAGAAGAAATGAAACAAATAACTTAATGAATACTATAACAAAAAATACTAACTTATACTCGAACAACACACATAGGCCCTCATTCATTTGTCATGAGGTGGCAGGAGTGTGGGGAGGGGGTTGCAATACAAACAAATGCTTGTTTTTCTACACTGGGTGTAGCACTTAAGCAACGCCACACACCTTCTTCCATTCCATTCCATATACACAAACGCAAAGTTTTTGACTGCCTGTAAACTGTTCTTCCCTCTGAGGAAAAAAAAAAAAAAAAAGAAAAGAAGGATTACATGTGAAGTCCTTCACAGTGGTCCTGTTTGCAACCAGTAATGACATCCCCGTGTAACCAAAAAACAGACAAAGCTGAAGAAATGCGTGAGGGGATTATGACTGGATATTTTAGTAAATCCAAAATACTGCACGACCATGACTAGTGGTGGAGAGGATGACAGGAAGCTTATTGAGGATAACTCAGAGCTGGACCTCAGATTACAGTTTTTAGCGGCTGACAGGAGTTGAGCCATTGTACTACAGAGAGCTCCCTTCAATTCAACATGAGGCAGTAATGGTTCTTCCTGAACAAAACATGTTAAAATCTGAATAAAAAGAATTAAACCAATATTCATTACCACTAAATTACTTAACGCTTACAACAACAACCGTGAACTTTATTCATAAAGAATCTTGTGACTTCAACCTTGGGCTCATCTCGGGTCTCCATAAAGTAAACTCAGTGTGGTGTTGCTATGAAAACACAGGATCAGTTTTATCAGCACGGAGCAAACTGCGGTGAACACGTACACAACTTTCCTATTCACAACATGAAATGTCAACAGAAGCACCGCTGACAGTACACAGATGCATCTGGCCGCGCTCAAACCAGAGCGATGACATTTATAGAGCTGTGCACGTCTGTGTGTGCTCACAGAGTGTGGAGGATTATTTCTTTAAAGGTCTTCAAGATTCAGCTATTTGACTACGTGTGGGACAAAATGCCTTCATCACATGGATTTGATTAATGAGAAGTCAATAATATGAAGATTAGACAGAAATACAATTAAAAAAAAGTAATGATTCTATGTATATGATTGTTGTATAAATTAAAACTAAACTGGCATTTGAAAGTAAAAATTAAACTGAATTTATGGTGGCATTAATAAGGCAGGGTAATGAAAAATGGCTGATAATTGGACCCACTTTTTTGCAACTAAAATGAATGGTTGCTTTATACTTGGAAGCAGTTTGATCAAGTTACGTTACAAGAATATCTCACTTACATACAAAAAAAAGGTCAAGAAACATCAGAACTATCAAATGTTTTAATCTAATAGATACAAAAGACATAATGAACATGTTCCTGTACATACCGGCCCCGCGTTCACACAAGGCAAGATTTTTTTTTTTTTTAATTAATATAATTTCTGTGTATCTGTGCGTATGCGATACCTTCTGTAAAAGCATGCGAGACAAAACAACAGCAACAATATCACTATTCACAAGTCTACAACTAACCTCAGGTGGTGTGTCAGAATGGTTTTAGATCAAAGGTTGTCAAATATCAGAAACAGATTTGTGTGTCAGAAATGTATGTGTAATAAAAGAATTCTTAGCTAATGCTGTTTTTTGGGGGGTTTTTTGCACACGAACATGCTTCAAATGCTCTTCTTTAGTGATGTGGACTGTATTGCCAACTGGCCCAACATGCTTGTTTCAGGATTTGTAATGGCTTTGGGTTTTTATCCAAAAGTTAAACTTTCATATATTCCATTGTCAGTATAACTGTTTACTATATATATATATATTTTTGGAGCTGTATGCCATAATTATCAAAATCAAAATAGGAGAGCTATTGATACAATACATTTAATGTCCACTTTTTTAAATATAAACCAAAACAATCTGAATATTCGAGATGCACTGGTGTTTTGTAACATGAAGACCACGTAGACAGAAAAATATCCACATTAGTGTGTACGAGGCCTCAAAATAAAGATTTTCTCCATTATGCGACTAGTTGTGTTATCTTGAGAATATCTGAAAATATTGAAAAATACCCATCAGTTAATCAAAGTAATGCCGTGTTTTGCGTGACCAACAGCCCAAACATAATTAATGTACACTGATATGAAACTGAGAATAAATGGCGAAGATTACTTTGGAGCAGCTGAAAATGCAAATGTCTGCTTGAAAAATGAATGACATGATAAATGAGACAATAGCAGTAAAAACATAACACTGGTGTCAGCGCCTCATTAATTTCTCTGAATGCTTTTAATCTGAGTTTGTCATCACCTCTGGACAGCACACAATTATCTGGACCCTTTCAGGGGGACAGAAAAGATTGGCCTCTCCTGGAGTAGACCTGTCAGGGAGGGGGTTGGATTTTGGAGACGCTGTAGCTGCAGCAGCCTCTCACTAACAGCTCAGTTTGGATCCAGGGAGAGCAAGAATGAAGGGAAATAGAGGAAACATAGGAAAAAAATGACAGGAGCCGAAAGGGCAGAGGTGGCAAAGAATGGAAGTATAAGGAGAGTACAAAGAGGTGGGAGGGGTCAAGAGGGGAGACGGGTATACAGGAAGCGCAGATATTGAGCTGGACCCTTGGGCTGTACCAGCAGGTGCTCCTCATTTCATCTGCAGCTCTGTGTCCCCGAGCCACACTGACAATTACCTCCCCGACACACCTGGCAGTGACAGTGCCTGTGTCGATGCTCTTGTGTTTCGCCAGTTACCTCACAGCCAACAGTCCTCGCCAGAGGATTGGAAGGTAAGTGAGCTCTCCTCCAACATGGCTCGGCTAGTTAGGAGTACATGCACATAATTAGAGTGCTCTCACACACACAAACGCAGGTGAAGACTCAAACTCCCTGCCAGGAAGCATTATACCAACATGCCAGCCTCTTTTCGATTCTAATTATCACAGCAATGCAATGATAAACAACAGCAGCGATTGCCTCCCTTTGTTTCCCTTGTGTGGATGCTACTTTCCTACTTCTAAATTATAATCAAGTGTGCAACACTGAAATATACACTGTGTTGCTTCAAAGTGTAACAAAACCGCCTTACTTTGCTTGATTGATGAAGCCCCGGATATTCAATACAATAAGGGTGGCTTGCACACCCTCCCCTGCTTCCCACTGGGACTGAAGGCGGCTAAGGGGACCGTGTTTTCACATGCATGGCTGCGTGCTGCCTGGAAAAACTATATCTGCCCGTTTGTTCATAAGCCCTCCTCTGGCTTCTCTCCCTCACTGACCAATTATTACATGTCTCCCTGCATCCACGGTCCATCTGTTTTTGAAAACCTCCCACCAGGACCCAGTCCTCATTTTCCTCATCCGCTCTTATTACCATCATCCTGGTTGGTCATTAACATGGATTTTCCTCCAGAGAACAGCAAAATGTGGAGAAAGAAAAAGGGACTAAGAAGCCCTTCCTCATCAACGCTGGTGGTAGCTCATGGCTTTAGTGCGTCCATCAACTCAATTTCATAGATTTTTTTATCAGACCTCTGTGCATATTGGAAAACACACACACCTGAGCTGCACCCCTATTGTGCCAACAGTCGACTACACCCTGCTATCTCTACTCCATTGAAAGATGGAGTAGAGATAGCACACCTGGGGAATTTGCTGAGATTTCTCTGAGCAGCAATTTACACCTTTCTCATCTGATAACCGTGAAACGTGTCGAGCAGCCGAGGACACGGAGTGAAGGCAGACGGAGGATTGACAAAAGCTGGAGAGGACGTGCTAATTAGTGTTGGAGAAGCTTATTTTCACTGTGTATTCCCCATTAGAGTTTTGATTATCTACTTGATGTGGAAATCAGATTATCAACCATTTGAATTGTTCTGCTTTCGAACTCAAAATGCTGCGGACTGCTGTCCCAACAGTGGCAGGACACCAAAAATTCAAGACCAGTAAAAGAGACCTCTGATAACTGCAAGATTAGCTGAGGGAGAAATTTAATATCAGGGCCCAATATAAATGAGATTAAAAAACATGAACCTTGAAATGAAAAAAAATGTTTCACTGTCAGAAAATTTGCATTTCTTTCATGCTGGGATGTTTTAGAAAATCCATAAATGATTGATCTGCTATAAAAACCATCTGTAAGGCGATTATAACTGTGAGAGCCTTGGGTGCTGTCCCAGGAAAATAGCTTCCTGCTGCAGCTTTTTGGAATAAGATATCATCTCGAAGACAAAGTTCAGGCAGTAATGATTTACTTCATTCATTTACAGCACACAGTCCAAGTAGTCTTGTGCTACTATTATGTTGTCCAGACCTCCAGAAATAGGGGCGGGCATATTTGTCACTAGTTTTAATGGGGAAAATGGGGGAAATTTTAAGTCTGGCAATAGTCTACAGCGCATTTAAAAAATGAGAAAAAAACAATTTGGAAAAAAAAAATTTACAATTTAGATTTGTTTGTTGGTTTTGAATCTGTGCTTTGGGGAGGTGATGACAAAGTGCTGTTAGATGAAGAGAAGAGAAGATCTCATGTGGCGTTAGAGAAAAAAAGCAGGTGCTGAGGGATGCTTCATGAGGTAATGGCCTTGGTAGGTATCATATACTTGTACCTCTGTGCATTAATTCCAGCTCTTGCTCTGCTGTCACATTTCATACACATACACCTCTTTCTCTAAAGCGACGACTGCACGGATGACTCCGTGCACCTCTGTGAAGCAGAGCTGCTATGAAGCTAATCTTTGCTGAGGATTGGGCAAGTGTAAACACCGGGAGATGTTTGTCGCTATGTGTTATTTTAGAGCAAGTGTGTTGATTTTCCTCTCACGTAACTATTCCCAGGTAAAGTATTTCAGAATGCTCTAGCCACTGAATGCTATTTCTAAGTGGTCATGTTTAAACATTCTTCATATCTGAGGGTGTGGGTAGCCTCAACGTTGTGTGTGGCTTGCGTCAGGGTTATTGGTGCTGTAATTTTTGCATCTAGGAAAACATCTGTGAACGTGTGTGTTTACGAGTTGGACAAATACATGTTCACACCAGCACACACGAATAAGTGAGCTCTTAGGAGCAGTTTTAGCACAATAAATAGATCGAATGCAAAATCAGGCTGACTGAGAGATGTTTGTCCGGCTATTTCTGCACTGCAGTTGGAAAGTAGAACATAGAGCCAGAGAGACAGAAACATAAACAGGAAGAGAGACAAACAGGACAGAGAACACACTCAGGTAAGTGATAATACAGATAAAAACTACTTTTTGAGTAAAGGAGGCAAAGGTCTTAAAAATTTAAATTTTGCAATTATGTTATCCAGATAATTTTCTTTCCAGGTCTGTTTCCCTGAAATCAAATTTGTCTAATTCCCTCTATTATTTCCCAATTTCTGCTCATTCTGTACCTCACTTTTTAATTTTCACCTTTGTAAATATACAGTGCATGTAAAAAAAATTACAATATTGTCAGAAAATGACCACTTAACATATTCTAGACACATAAACTAAAATGTCTCAAGCATTTTACTATTTTAATTCTGATAATTATGGCCTATGGCAAAAAAAAAATCAAAAAATTTGAATATTTCAATGTAAGTGTATACACCATAATTATTAAAATTAAAACAAAACAAGCCTTGAAATATTTATCTTTATGTGTAATGAATATAAAACATATTAAGTTTGAAAGGGCACTAGTATAGACAGTACCGCTGTTAACAATATAACTGAAAAAGTTGCAAACGGATTTGCATGAAATTCGATGTGTGGCTTCGGTGTGATCCAAAAACGGGTGAACGGATTCACATTTGGTCTCGTTTCAAACTCAAAAAACAATACACAGATTTTAGTTTATATTAGTCCAGGGAACATTTTGAGGGAGATCCTGAACACACACTTAAGCACGTAGTTACCTCACAACAAAACCAGTGCAATTTGAGTAATTTGAGCAATTTCAAGCAGGTGGTGGAGGTATGCGCTCTACTGAGTGCATTCTCACTTGATGGCTCTGTTTTTTTTGCTGCCAACCGAGCAGCTGATAATTTCAGTGTAGCAGACTTAAATAGACAACACTACAAGCAAGCTGTTTAAAATATAAGTTGTTATTATTTGAGTGGAAAAGAGTAACTGTGTGCAAAGAAACAAGTGGGTAGTTTTGTTTGATAGTTTTAATGTCATCAACAAATAGCACAAGCTCTACAAAATGTTAACACACAGTGGATCGCCTTGAAAAACAGTCCAGTTACACAACATTTTTGAGGGCTTTTCCTGCTCATTATGAACTCATTTCCTTTTAAGAAATAAACAATGATTTCTTTTTAAGATAATAACCTCTCTTTCCAGATAAGATCAGATCAGTTTTAAATTCAAATACCAAGGAAGTATGTCCTTTACAGATAAAAAGACATTAGAAGAAGACTAACACAGCCAGTTACAGGAGGCAGGGTGTGAAAATGACCAGAATATTAGGAACTGGACTGCGTTTTAGTCCAGCGAAAGTTTCAAGGGGGGAAACTTGACAGACTGAGAAAGAGCGACTTCAAAGCGAAACTTCTTGTCCTCCTCATGGCTTTAAGGCCAAGTTGGGGCACCATTTGATGTTAATGTGGAGTCCATTTACCCAGATCTGAGGAAGATGCGCGGGGTTAGTCTGGGGTAACTGCAGTGAAGGCTGTATGCCCTGCAGCCAAACGAAGAGTCCGAATTTAACTGAGAGTTGAGAAGCTCCCCAGATAAGCTGCTTGCTGACTGGGTGTAAGGTTGCATTGACTAAAGTTCATAGGGCGGCTTTACTGAGTCACAAGGCGTCCGATACCTGACTTGTGGATATAACCAGCCAGTCATTAAATATGGGAGGAATGCCTGGCTCATAGAGGTGACGGGACCAAACAGACCATAAATATTAAAAGTTCCTGGAATCTCTTACTGACACATACAATTCAGTGTATGTTTGACTTTATAAATGGATTGGTGATGTGGATGTGGTCTAGCTAACTATCCATTCTATGAATAAGGCACACTGAGCAAAACAGTTGGAGATTGCAGAAAATAAGTTTTATACAATCTCAGATTGATGAGATTTGAAGAACCAAGCCCCAAGATGCCGAGATAGGCTCCAGCGACCCCTAACGGGATAAGCAGTAGAAAATGAATGAACGAATGAATGAATGAATGAATGCTCGGGTATGTGTTTGTTTTTGATGATTCTTAGGTTTCATTCTGCAAAATACAGAGAAAAACATTGAAATACTCAAAAGTATCAGCATCAACACTCTTTAACAGAGTAGCATAGCCAAGACATGATCAGGCGGAGGTAACATGCTGTAGATAACACCTGCATTATGTCTCATTAATGCAGGACTATGCAGCAGCCTCGACACATGCTGAAAGGATATTAGGACAAAGGACACAAGGGAAATGTTATCAGGTATGTGATGCATGTGCTTAATGGTCAGGTGCTGTGTTGCTGTCTTCCTCCTGTTACTTCTCAGCTGCATCTCTGTGACTGCGTAGAATTTACATTCTTTTGCTGTCTGTCTCCTCTTTTGTCCAAGTGTTCCTCCTTGCCAGGTTTAATGATGTTTTGTTTTTTTGCTTTCTCTGTCCATTCCTCTACAGGACTGCAAATGTTGAGCACTTGGCAGGGCGAGTAATTAAGAGGTGCGACAACCCGGCAGTACAACAGGAAAACTGCACCAGGAATTGTCCCATTAGAATATAAGACTGTAATTTAAAAGATCAGCTCTTGACTCCAGCCCTCAGAACAAGGAGCCCCGCTGGCTTTCATTACAACATTTACATACATATTAAAATTATAGCTGGTATGAGCTACATTTATCCTGTGTCTTTTTTGCTTTATGCAGTAGCCTATTATACCTTTGACAGTGTTTTTCCTGAAAAATATATCAATAATATAGATGTATATATCAGTTTCACAAATGGTTCTCCTTAGTATCATGGTGGAAACATGCTGGCTCCACTAAACACATACTATATGTGCAAAGCATACTTTTACTGACTGCAATTCACTGTTCCCAATTTACGCGCCTGGACTGCTACAAATCACCTTAGCATTCTTACTTTTGTTAACTCCTCAGTCAGTCTTCCAGTCCCACTCTTTTATTATACCTATTGGTTTTACTACTATCATTTTTGTGTGGTGATATGCTCCCATGAACCCTTACGTTTTTTTTTATTCTCTGCACAGATTTAACAAAATAGCATAAAACATTCTGCCTTGTTATTGTTTACAATCATCTTTTGCTCTATCATTTAAAGTGTACATTACCATGTTGGTGCTTGCTGTATTGCAGTTTGCAGCTTCTTTGTCTATTGTCCAAATCTTCAGTGCTGTGTCAAAAACTCAAAATTTTCCATAAAAAAATATTCTTTTAGAATCAACATGCTCCCCGGTTAAATAAATTACTCTATTGTAATTACAAAATGAGTACGTTGCAGCAGCCATCAAGAAAAAAAAAAAAAATCAGCCTCGAGTGGAACAAATTTTTCTCCAATCTCTTCCACAAAAACGACCTTCATTCAAGAATTACATGTCTGGTGCCACAACTAAACACTGCAGATCCACTTCTGCTGTAGTAACAGGGTACAGCAGTCCAAAGGCTATTACTTTTAATAATATTGTTTTTTAAAGCTTGCAATCAAGAAGAGGGTATGCAAAAATACAAATAAGAATAACTGTATACTCTGTAGTGTCAGTTGTATTATGATACAAATGACAAATGCAGGTACCTTGAAAACAAGGTTAGAAAGACCGAGATATTACCATACTCATATATATTGATTAAAATTGTTGATGTAATCCATATCATCAGCTGAATTAGGTTAGGACAAGTTTGTGATCTCTAAAACGTGGGTTACTCTTTGTATATTTCTGCTGTAGTCTTGACTAATTTCAGTTGTAGGCCAGGGGAGGTCAAAGCACGGAGTATTGACAAGATGGCAGAAAGCAGAGAAAATGCTGATGCGGCTTCTGGGAGAGACGTAGATAACAGCGACAGGGGAGTGTCACTCCCATTGGTCGATTATTAAAATGCAGAAAAAGCTGTATGTGTGCAATTCTTGCTGACAGCGGGTCAGACGGGATAGGGTTAGGGAGGGGGGGGAACAGACTAACAAGGATAGATGCATGTGCACCTCAATCTATTTATCAATCTAGCTTGCTATCCTTACATTTACATCGACATCATTCTAAGATTAATTTAGCACCAGTCATCTCAGGTACATCTGTCACGTCCATGGGTTTTAACTAAAATCTCCACTGCAAACACACACACACACACACACACAGTTGAGTACTGTACTGCGTCAGCGTGGAATAAATAGACCATCACCATGCCAGAACTGAAGCATGCTGCAACGGCGTTTGTGTGTGTGCACTGGTAGCT
>KV751375.1:3806197-3829223 GCA_001698575.1 Mola mola | reverse complement strand
CACACACACACACACACACACACACACACACACACGAGGAGGAGGCCTGGGAATTGGTTCCCTCAGTATAATAACACAGGTTGGCTCATAGATCTCAACTGACTTAGCCTTGGCTTTGGAATCCCATTTAGGATGCAGCTAGAGGGTGATGGGTGAGATGGGTTACAGCTGGATTGAGTGTGGTTGGAGGCTGCCAGGTGAACACAATATCAATTCTTGGATGCAAAGGAAACAGAAAATACAAAAGATATGGATAAACTCCATGTTTGCGTTCCTCCCAAGGCCACAAGAGGGTTAAAGGCTGCAGGAGTGCAACAGAAGGATGGAGACTAAGAAATGAAGATGCTGATAGAAGCCTAAAGCAGTGACAGACAGAAACCATGGAACATGGGAGAGAAGAGTGAATGGAGTGGGAGGAGTGCCAGGAAGTTTCCAGGTTCAGCCTGTTGTTCCTCATTCTTGTAGGTCAGGCAGGTTCTCCCAGTCGAAAATGAAAGTAAATGAAGCTCACAGACATGCGGCCATTGCAGAACAATTTAGCGCTGACTGCGTTTCCTTATACTCAGGAACAAGAGTTCAAGGAAATCAAATAGTCCACTCTAGATGGAGAAATGATTGAGTGACCAGCATAAAGAAAATAAATTGGCATGAAGTTGATTCTGTAAGTTTGATGCAAAAAACATCACAGAGACCTCTTAAATGCTACCACTTATTTTACATGCACATACAAACGGACACACTCAGCTTTTATATTGTAACAAAAAATACACATTCACTACAAGCACAAGGCCCAAATATAAAATGAATGATTTTAATTTATAAAGAAAGGCAATGCAAAGCATTTGTCTTTCCGCTATTGATAAAAGGGTTCTTCAAACCTTTATTCTGCCAAAAAGAAGTTACTGTACTAAGTAAAACTGTAGTGCAGCAAATTTTTGCTTTGCTAAAACATTTCCTTAATTGCACGGGCAGCCGTATCCATTCTGCTAGTTTTTCAGTTTATTTAAGCAAAGTGTCTGGTGTGACATTGAGCTGACACTCTGATAACACTGTTCTGATCTACACACCCATGGAACCATGCACAAAGTCTGTACAAAGGACAGACAAAGACACAGTGATGGTTGTGGTCTGACATCTACAAAGACACCTCTGTTTCACGCTTTGCTAAAGACGCCCTCTAGGTTATCCATACAGCTGCAGCAATCGGTGCTGGTTTAGATTGGCACATTTTTATATATTTAGTCACTGAAACAGGGGTTTTAATGTCTCAGGGTAACACCATTCTGCAGCACAACACACATACGGACACACATATACCCTACAGTGCAGTACAGTCTTTGATACTGATGAAGCGTAGGTTAACCAAAACATCCTGTGTGGAACCACAAATACAAGCTGACGAGGAATAAACATAGAAAGCAGTTCCCAAACACATTTTGATGTGTTCCGTTTTGAAAATTGTACAAAACAGATGCACTGGAGGTGTTATCATGAAAGTACGTGATTCCCTGATTCACTTGCATTTCACCTGGCATAGGTTTGACTCAGAGTAATGGTGGTATGACTTAAAATATTACCATATTTTAGCGAAAACGCCACCTTCTGACCAATCCTAATGTCAAAAAATGCTGAAAATCTAATGAGCTGCAGATCCCATCATAATATGTATATAATATAATAATCTGATCAGAAACTGGGAAAGAGGACTAGACCCAAACAGGACTTGACTTGACTAGAATCTGGAAGCCAGCTGTCAGTATTTGATATTTGCTATTTTTTTTTTACCATGTCAAAGTCTGAAGTCTGTTGTGTTTTGCCCATGTGGCAGCATCAATGGCAATAAGTGGGTGTTGCAGATGTGTTTTGTGACCTCCCTTGCCAGCGTTGCCTGTGTGATTTGCACTTTGAGAAATTTTAATGTCAAGTTATTGATCTTTTCATAGTAACTATCAATACTACCTGTTTCCTCTGGCAGGCCAACCACTGCAGGGTGACGGAAAACATTTCAATAACTGGGCCCCTCTTATAATTCAAAATACTGCAAATGCAAGAGCTCACATCAGTGGGCCATATTCTGAATCTCCTCTGAGTTACCTCAATCAAAAATAGATAGTAAGTCTCTATCTATTTTCATTTAAATAAATGTAAAGTCAGACTTTACATTTATTTAAATGATAATCACTAAAATTGTAGCTTAAATAGGAGCATTTGGGAACTTTTTTTTTTAAACAATTATCTTAAGATTTTAAGATTGGACAGACAAATCAAGCAATTTTTCCACCTTGGAAAATTTTATAGACAATTATAAGCAATTAATTGTATCACAAATAATAATAATAATAACAACTGACATTTAAATCTCTTTGTTGATGGGGCTCTTATAACTAAAAAATGGAGTATATTTTTATACTTGTTTGTTAATCGCCTTTATCTTTTGTCTCTTGAGTGTCTGTTTGCTACGCACTGATGAGCCTCCTATGATAAGACAATCTGATCATTATATACTTACAGCAGTTGCACTGCTCCATAAACAATGACATCAATCTACATAGGGAAACGATGGAATGACTTATGAAAATTAATCATGCCACCAAAAGAAGAAATAAAAAAAAAAGGAGTGACACTGCGTTTATGCAGCCATCAGTGGAAATAGTGAGAAAATGAATATGTCTGTGTGTCTGTATGTGGACAAGCTCATGTTGATGTACTCTACCAGCCACCTTGCAGGAACTCCACACATCTGTGTTTGTTTGCTATCATGTAGATGACAAGACCGATACAAGCACTTGAGGATCAACGTATCACAAAGAGTCCCTCCATCCGCCCGCCTGCAGACAAATATAAACAGCCCTGTCTCTCTTGCTCTGCTCTTTCTTTATCCCCTGCATCGCTCCACTTTTCTCTCCATTCTCACTCTATGCAGTACTGCCATCCATCATCATTAGGAGGTGGACAGATGACATGTCTACACTGCAACCACTCCATGTCCCTTTACTCCTGAGAGGAGAGGAGAGGAGAGGAAAAGAAGAATAAATAAAGCAACTCAGCAAAAGGCCGCATTCTCTTGTAATACATAATAGGCGATGTCGGGATATGCCCTCTATTTTAAGCAATTCGTCAACTTCTCCTCTTTCATATATTTTATTTCATTCAAATTTTAAACTACTGACTTAACTACTGGCTATATTATAAATCCGTCCCTATTCACAACATGTAAAGTTCTCACAGTTACCCTCTGCCATTTTGATTGTCTGATTTTAAACAAGAGTCTGTGTATTGTACTGGCACATCCTTATAATGGAACTTGCTGCACTATACTCTCGGTCTTTGTTATTTGTGTTTTTTATGAAAAACAGCATCCATAGCATTAAAAAAATCTAACATTATAGATGCAAAAACTAAAGAGGAAGTGTTTAATAAATATGTATTAGTGAGTGAGTGCATTTTCCTCTTCTTAGGACCCCCCAGATAACTGAACATTTCACAGTTGTCCAACATGTAGCTATTGCACACCTGAGGGTAAGATGCAGTGAGCAAAGATGGATGATTTAATAATAGCTTTAATGAAATTTTTTGAAGTCTCGTAGACTTTACCCTTCTCTCTGACACCTTGTGGAACTTGAAAAACTACAACCGTGTTGTTTTTCTCTGAGATTGTTAAAAAACCTCCACGTGTATAGCATGTTTGGCTATACATGATGCATGGTGCAAATACAGCATGCCACACTTGTGTAGATGAATGTTAAACTGATGAGAGCAATTTCGCCTTGTATAATGAGCTTTATATTGGCTATAATTTCATTTTTGGCTCCTATCTGAAGGGGTTGTTACATGTGGTTATTGTGGCCAAACTGAATTAATAATACAGTATTAACACAACAGAAAATGTCTATAATTTTAAAATGAATTTTAAACTCTTTATTGTTTATTGTATATGTTGTTCTTTTGTTAGCTGAGGGAGTTAAACAGTAATATTACCTCTAATTATAGAAAAGGAAACAGACACTCAAATGAATGAAAAGGCAGTCAGATTCACTGACAAACCGAAGATTATAAGTTCATTGAATAGTTTGCAGTAACTTTGAACCCTCTGACTACCAAAATCGAACTAGTTCATCCTTAAATCCGAGAGGATGTTTTCACAAATCTTGAAGAAATTTCTTTCAAGGGTTTCTGAGATATCACACTCAATTTTGCTCAATTTAATGTGTCACTACTGAACCACCGAGCCAACATCTTGTATCAAAATAGACTGGGAGCGGATGAACCTTCAGATCAATACAGGGTTAAGAGACAAATACAGAAAAGAGGGGTGAAGAAGCACGGGATGAAATGAGAGGAAAGGATGGGAAGATCTAAGATGGAGGAGGAGGACGAGCAGAAGTAAGCATACAGATGAGACGAGGACGAGCAGAGGACAGAGTATTGTCTCCCGTTAATATGTAAAAATAACTCTGCTGCTGCCTGGTGGAGGAGCAAACTGGGTCACAGAATTCCCAGAGAGAGAGAGAGCTAGCGAGAATAGAGAGAAGAGGAAGAGGTATCAGCTCAGTCTGTGGTGTCAGTATGAAGCAGAAGTCAGTTTCTCTCTTCACCTTTCGACTGGCAGAGCTTTCTGCACATATCCATTCGAGGTAATTTGTTCATCCATCTCTCCATCCAGCCATCACTCTGACCCCAGTCTGCCTTCCCCATCCCTCCTCACCACATTTGTACATCACTCCAACTCCCTCCGTTGTTAAACTCCTTTCCCTTCTTTGCTAATAAACATAGCCTCGACTTCATCACACACACTTGGAAGCCTCTTGCAACTAAAGCCCCTGAGTTCCGCCCTTGTAATTAGCCCTCGTCTCGCTCTCCCTTTCAATTTTCTCTCATAGTGAATTCACATTTCTTACACATCCCGCTAAAGGAGTGAATGAAATTTAGTTTTTAATGCCAGTGAATATATCAATAATACAGAATTTAATTATACAGCAGTTAAGAGGTGTGACACATCTTGGACTGATGATAATGATGGTGAAGGTGACTGATAACCTTGTAGAAATAAGACGACACTACAAGAAATCAGTCCTGAATGCCTCACAATCAAATAATTAATGGTTAATGCGCTCTTATAAAACATTACTGGGCCACCAAAAACACAATTTAATCTTATTTTGCCTAATTTACATGTTCATTTACAGCAATTTTCTCATCAAATCACTGCTGCGCACAAGGTTCTTGCTGCATATGTTTTTCTTGCTCTCTACTCTTTCATTTTGGATTTCACCCCCTTCTTTTATGGATTCTCATCATGTATGCATTACCTCCACAGCAGAGACTGTAGCTCATTTAAAACTCTGCAGTTCAGCTAATACAATGAAGCAAGAGAAGAGCGTATGTTGGTCAAGTTGCACTGGCTTCCTGTAACATTGAGAAGTGATATCAAGTGCCTCCTGCATGTTAAAAGAGTCCTTGATCACCTAAAACACAGCTACGTTGCCAACTTCTTCATTTACCATTTGACATTAAGAACACTGCAATCATCGGCTACTGGTTGATTTAAGTTCCCAAAAAAAAAAATTTAAAAAAAAACTGAAAAAAATGTCAATTACAGCCAAAAGATTTAGCTTTTCATAGCTGTGATTTTCCAGATAGAGGCCTGAAACTAATATTCACCTTGCTGAGTACTTCTGTACTGCTGCACTTTAATTTAACTCTGCTGTATCTAACTTGAATATCTCTACCACTTTCAGTTGGTTGGTTTGTTTGTTTGTTTGTTAGCAGGATTGTGCAAAAACAACTGAATAGATTCCAACAAAAGTTATTGGGAGGATGGGGAATGGGCAAAGTAAGAACCCATTCAATTTTGGTGCAGAACCGGACAAACACAAATTTTTGGGCCTATGCTCTCTACTGACAGCCATTCCAGTTGCTATTATTTTAAAATGTTTTTTATTCTTCATGTTATTTTACATTTACATGGCATTTTCTACATGTTATGAGACATTTTATTTTTATTTGAATTACAAAGTTTACATCAATTTTCTATCCTCATTTTTCTGTTCATTTAATGTTTTTCTATGTGAAGCCATTAGTTGTGAGTTGAGCTTCATTTCCAGTAGCAAATGTGATAAATAAATATAGTTTATACCGCCAGAACAGTATGTTTATAAGCTGAGACGGTTTAGCTAACAGAGAGCTGTCCCCTCTTCACTGCTGCTTCTCTCCAAGACATCTGCAGCTACTCTGGGTAAAAGATTTTAGGATTAAGGATAATTTGTTTACATAAACAGAGAGAACCAACAGTTTTAAATGCTTTTAAGCTATTTTCAGTAACTTACAAAGTCAATTTCTCTCTTGCCGATTCAAATCTATTAAATGTAATCCCATGCAGCAAATATTCCATGGTTGGATGTGTTTCTGTGTTTTACTGTTGCCCCAGTCAATTTTGCAGCAATAAACCTGACCCACAAACCATAAAATGTGCTTTGGTCAGCAATTCCATGCAGTAATTAAAATGTTTATTGATGAAACACACTGTAAGCATACTAACTATATTGCAGACTGTTTATCGGGCTACTGTACACACTCCACTAGCTGCGTGTTAGTCAGAACCAAATATCCACAAGACAAATATAGGAGTATTTCTTTTGCAAAAGGTAAGGAATAATATAATAATAAAGCATACAAATAATGTTTCACTGAAGGTCAATCAACAGCAGAATAATTAAGCTAACCTTTACCTATATTCTTTTTACTTGTACGAATTCATAACCTCTCTTATAGATCACTGAGTCTCCACTATGGATTCAGACATGAAAGTGCCTGGATAGAGCTAAATTTTCCTAAAAATGAGCCCAGAGCTTAACTTGAATAAGAACTCACGACCTCGTTGGATTAACCTGCAGGGCTGGTCCAAAATGGGCAGGGTTGCTTCTTGGCTGACTGACTAGTGGCAACAGAAATAGCCTGAGCTGACTACAGCATATGTAATGTGCTGCAGCAGTTCTCCACTGGTCCGTGTTTTTGCCCCTGTTGTGTTTATGTTTGTGTAAGAGAAAAGCATATGCACACGTAATCGTGACACGGGGTGTTGGCATGTTAACATTTTAATGGAGAATAAGAGAACTACCAATGGGTTCAATAGGTTCCCATATATCTTAATGGTACAGTGGTACACTGCAGTCCTTTAAACCCAGGGGCCAAAGAGTAACTTTATACTATAAACATAATATTATCCTTGTTATGTGAAGGTTTTAGTTGATGAAACACTGCACTACAGTAGATCTTTGACTGACAAAAACTACTCTATGACTGAGAGAAGGCCTTGTGTAGGCTGTTTGTGCATAAGAGGAAAACCTAAAATTGTTGACATTGGCAGAGGTGTGTAAACATTTCATGGACAGCTCCATAACTCTTCAGAAAACAGTAAACTATTTTTGGAATGCAATTATTTAGAAAGGATAAGACACTACTTTATAGAACTTAAATGTCATGTGGAGCTAAAAGAAACAGCTTTTAAAATATAGCCGGAATTCAAAGTATCCCAAAAAATATAGCTAACTTCCATCAATATTCTGTGCTGTACTTATCTGTCATTACCTCTGCTATCTATTGAGCTAGTGGCCCTATGCTGACGGGATTGTGCCTTGACTAAGAACTGCAAAATTGTCTTAAGTTTGCTGTAGCTACATCAGCTGTCCTAAATTTGGCAGCTTTACAGACCAAGTTTTTTTTTTTTAACTTTTTTAACATCCATCCATCCCTTATCCATGTTTTTATGTACTACAGCACATATCATGACCCAAGTTATTTTCAGAATCGATATGGGCCCGGAATTTCAATATTGGTGCATCCTTGGAACTGACTGTTTATGTTTAACAAACCAGAAATGATTGTAGAAAGACTGGCATTGTCTCAATTATGTTGTGTGTTATGATGCAAAAAATGTTAAGCATTTAAGCTTGTCTTGAATTCAAAAGGTGCTTAGTTTAGTGAGGAAAACAGGGCAAGAATTTTTAATTTCTTGACATTTTCTGAATTTATTTCTTTTTAAAGTGAACACTAAGAGAGCCCAATACCTGCTGATATCACTGCAAGATTCAACCCACAAGCACCTGTTCAGGGGTATGTATAGACTCTTTTCGCTACCCAAAAATAACCACAAATGACTGATTTAGAGCCACATCAATTTAGCAAATTGCTGGTAATTATTACAGTGAGTTCCAGACAGACAGCCACCATTGTTTCGAATTCACTATGAGAAAAGCTTAAAGTCCAGAAGCATTAAAATAATAATAAAAAAAATACATTTAATGACTGACTAACCTAAAACAACTTCCTGCAAATATAAACCACCAACTCTGACTTATGTTGCACTTACAGACCTGCGTGTGTGCATTTACCTGAACTAATTTAAGTGAGTAAACACAGATTAGAGCACAGCCTAATCCACACATTGACTTTGAAGTTTTAGTACAAGTACACACAGTGAGAAAATTCAATTTTGTCCTTTGTGATAACAACCCTATTCGCAGCACTGAAATGGTTTTAAATGAGGCGTGCATTTCAAAGGGCGCAGTATGGTTATGAAATAAAGAAACGGGAACTTGCAATTTAGTGTGGATTTATGGTAACATTTGTGTACATTGAAGAGAACAAATACAACTAGAGTGTTCTTTTACAGTTCTCAGACTGTGCGTGCATGGTGTCTGATAACCAGCTGGCTGATGTATAACTGCAATCTCAAGGAGCAAATAATCCCTTTCCTCTGACCAGTACATGATTTTATGAGTGCAAACAATTTCATCTGTTGTCGTATGTCTAGCGAGGTAACCGGTCAGAAACGATGGACATGCACAGTATTTAACAAAAACAGAGCATAAGATGAACATGCCTGGAGGCACAAAATCATTAGAGCAGGACCTCTAAAAGGTTACCACAGAGCTGATGGGGCACTATTAATTATGCCAGTACAGACGTTTGAACTGACAATATCACCACAAAACACGCAGGAGAGCTGATTCAAGGTAGTGCCATTCATTAAATAAGGGACAGTCACTGATCTGTGTTGCAGTGATCAAATTAGCATGAATAATACAGTGTGGTCATTGTAATTAATGTAGAAAATAACATCTCACAACTAATCAGGGGTCAAACCCGCTCCTCTTTCACCCTCTGCCAAAGATCAGGGCTAAAAGGAGGATGCATATCAATAAAACACGTGTTAATAATTTGTGACAGCCATACTGATCCATTCAAGTGAGCCCGTTCTGTAACAAGGAGGATCTTGCCACTTCCTCTGTCACTACCCTCTTTAACGAACACATTGTGTCAACTGGCAATTTGTGTTTATTGCCTTTATTCATTAATGCAGAGGATCGTGGTCCAGGAAAAGAGCTCTAAGAATTCAGAGAGAAATCTTTTCGTCCCTTCTTTTTTGTGAAAATCATCTTTTTGTCTGTCCTGTATTGTTGGCACGGTCCCTCTTTGCATTCAACATGTTTAAGTGGCATTGAATCAGGGAGGAAGAAAAACAGAACATACACACCACTGCCACTTTTTTGCCCAGACATCTGCAACACAAGGAGACCCAGAGGGTCTATCTATCATGGCTTGTTTTTTGGTTTGTGCGTTCCAACCCCAACACCCTTTCAGAGTTTGATCATTGTTTGTCATTACAGATAGCATTCAGAAAGACAGGTCTCGATGGAGAGTTGTCCCCTCTGTCTGAAGGTTCTGCCTGTAAGGGATGTCATCCAGACAGCCTATAGTTTGATATTTTGCCCCCCCCCCAGAGTGCCCTGAAAGTCGTTTGCCACCTCTATTTTGCGGTCTGCATTTTCTCATCATAATTAAGCAAACAGACTTACAATGTCACAGTGTGTTCCAGTGGGAAATTAAATCTGGTTTGCATTGCCAATTAACTCACTTGCATTGCTCAATGTTTTTCTTATTTTTATGCAAATCAACTCTGAGTTTCTCTATTCTTTTACTTTTCCTATAATTAAAATTTTAAACATCAAAGCACATCCCCTTCTTAAGGTAAAGATGTTTCTGTTATAAAGAGTTTTCTCCTTCATTTCCAAGTCCCACCTGAATCCACTATCCTTCCCAAATCCGACTGACTGAGACCCACCAATAAAACTTAAGGCTTTAAGACAGTACAGGCAGATAAAACTGATCTCCATTTTACATGCTAAATATCAGCAGTGAACAAAAAGAAAACTAAAGCTGCCCCAAATAGTCAAACATTTTTGGGAAAAACAGAATCAATTTGAAGACACTGCTTTGGGCTCTAAGAAATTGTAATCAGAATTTCTGATAAATTTAATATCTCATAATTAATTGTGGAATTAGTAGCACGAGAATCAAATAACGAAAATAACCAATAGAAAAGTTTAACAGAAACAAAGCATTTGTCATGTTTGCTTGAAATTGCTCCAAGTAGATTCGAAGAAACTGAAAATGTGACATAAATCTTTACATTTTACACAGTCTGCTTAAAAACTCGTTAACAATAAGTCAACAAAGTGGTCATCTGATTTATCACAAATACTGTTAAATGTTCAAACTTTTTAATAAATACTGAAATATTAATCATTATCTAATATATCGATACCACGTAATAGTAGTCCTGAAGTAGGATGGAAGTGCACAGATTAAGCTCAGAGACAGAAGCAGATCAATGACAAAAAAAAACAAAAAAAAAAAAAAACAACAAAAACCCAAAAAACATAATAACTAAAAGTCTGCTGGATAACATGACAGCACCTCCATCCAACCATTGCACCAATTAAAAAGCAACCTTTATAACACCTAAAAAATATGATGGTTTGAGGTAAAGATTTGTTTTATCAATAAACAAGCAATCCAAACAAAGAAATTCATTACGTCTGAAGAAAATGGGAGAATTTCAGCACCGTGCAGAGCAAACATTCTTAACTAAATACGATCAACAGCCAAGTTCTCTGACGTACATAGGATCAGACTCAGGGTTTTATGAAGGAGTAAACAGCTGGGCCACACAACACACATTCTGTATGGACTCTCAAGCTGCTAGTACAGCTGAAGACACAAGTCCCAGCACCCGTTAAATCCAGATCATGGTCAAAATCTTCATGTTAAGGGTTACAGGAAACAAGCAGGACACCGCGTGGGGGAGATCATTTTCTTTACTTTAAAATATTTTTCTGTACGAGCGCTATGTTATATGACTCTAGGGAGAGACAGCTCCTTTTCCCATGAATGGCAGAGTCAATTGATTATAACACTGTGCAAGACAAATGATCTTTGATTAGAGGCCATGAGTCAGTCATGTTCTTTATATTGTTATCTTACCCACCATATTAGAAATGTAGCACGAAATCATATCTTCCGTGACCTAATCTGGCCACGTTTTTAAATTTCACTTTAAATTTACCGAATAAATGCCCCTGGGGACATAGCAGACCTCTTTTCATCACTAATGAGCAGAGGCAGTTTGGTCCTCTCAGCAGAGCCCGATTGCTTGCTCCACACACTGAGCTGGTGCTGTCTATTGAGCCTTCGCTAAGAGAGCTATCAGACTGTCAGGCAATCAGGCAGTTAAATTCCTGCGAGAGGAGCTTGAGCTACCGAGATCTTGACACAATATGAGTGATGTGGCTCTTTAGAAAAGAATAAGCCTGTTATGGCGAACGTTAACACACTTTGTTGAGCCTTCTTGAGGTGTCATGTCTCTAAATCAGTGAGTCAGTTGTGATGGAAGGTGTCCACTTGGTAACCACACTGCCATGGCCACACTCAAGCGGCTAGTGTCTGACGGTGTCGCAAAACCCGATCTTTGTTTGCTATGGCGCTCGTCTGCTTGCTAACATATCATTGTCTCTAATTAGACCTCTTTGTGAGCACTCACTGATCCAAGCTACAAATGATTTACATCTGCTGAGCAAGTCAGTTTTCCATTCCAAGCACAGGTGCAACCTGCATGTGTGGATCCAACTGTTTCTCTGTTTTGGGCTGGCAAGAGAAGCTATTTGGAGAGAGCTGTGTGGGAGCTGTCGGACTAACAAGGTAGGGATGAAAAGCCAGCGATCCAGACCTGCACAACATTTCCAACAGAAATGGCAAATTCTAACGTAGCTTGGGTATGGTTTACATGCTAAAGCTATTCTTCTATGCATTTATTTTATTATTTGTGTTACTACCGTATACTCTCTACATGATAAAATAAATTCCACAGCAGCATAATACTTGACACCTCCACTGGGGCACTGCTGTACATAAGATTGTCGGGATTTCAACTCTAAATGAGATTTTAACTTAAAAACTCAAAAGTAGGATCATGGACTCTCATAATATTAGATTGCAGTGTGCAAGTGAGGAACAGCTAGCTTAGCAGTAGCCTGCAACTAAATTTACAAGCATTTATGTGTGCACAAAAATCAATCTACTAACAGGCATTAAAGGTAACAGAGTCAGAGAAGTCTGGCATGTTTTCTTTTTCAGAGACCCAACGCAGAAGGATAAGTTCAGCTTTAAACAGCAAGTAACTTTTTCAAGTAGGCAGCTGCACTTACAAGTATGGTTAAAAATGTAACACATGCCACAGCATCGTGATAAAGCCTGTGTGTCAAATACTGTTAAAAAACAATAGGATGTATAAACTGGAGAAGGATCCATGATTTTAGTTAACAAACAGAGGATAATCACTCTGTTTCTGATTTGTGTGCTCATGTGTAACAGACACACACTGATAACTATAAGCCAACGCTGAAGAGAAACGTTCAGTAGTGACAGAACCAAAGAGTAGTGAGATGGCTTATTAATTAAAAGCAAAAACAAGCAAAGACACTAACATTTTTGCACACATCTCTGTCCTCTGCACACACACATTCCTGCACAAAGGCAGCTGGCTGAGTGGTGGCAATGCAATTCAGGCTGACTGATGTGTGTGCTGGAGTGAGACGATGGTGCCCCTCTGGAAGATCTCAGGAGAAATATGATGAAGCTTCCATGCAAGTGCTAGGCGTCTGCTCACAGGCATGTATGTGCAGAAGAGTTTGCTGCTCTGTTGCTTCCTCCCCTTTTCATTTCCATCCTCTTAGCAAGCTCGACAAACACGGGTGGATATGCCTCAGTGGCCCTGAGGAATACGGCACAAATGTGTTCATCCAGTGTGCACTATTATCTTTGATTCCTTTCATTTCACTTTCATTTCGTCAGTTTATTATGTTATTATTACCACATTTAAACTGGCAATAAATGACTTTTTGCTTACATTATTAAGTATATATATATGTTGCAAAGTGTAAAACGGAAAGAAAAATGTCACAGACTTGGATCCGTCATGCAAAAGCGCAGGTTTGATTTAGAGTGAAAAAGGAGTGTGTCTGCCATTGTGAAACTAAAACAGATAGGAGCATTGTTCTCTGCTGTCGCATTCCCAAGGTAACAGTGGAGCAATTGGAAGAACTGCAAATTTGCAAGAACCTTGCAAAAACAAAAGAACACCACTAATGAAGGCAAAGAATGAGAGTAATAGAAGCCAAGGTACAAGAAGAGTGAATGGACGGGCATTCATTCAAAATAAAGTCCTTAATTGTGTAAAAATCTTTTCCCTTATTGAGGTGATTCCCCTCACTGTGAGGGTTTGAAAGGTTCCAAAACCAATATTCTTTCTACTGCATCATTAAGTAAAAGCCAGCACACAGCAAGCTAACATCAGGAATGGAGTGTCTGTTAACTCTTGACTTTTTTAGCATGTACTGCACTATTGGCAAGTGATGGTCAATATGACCTCAAAGTGATATCATAACTGATTAATCACAATTGAGGTAAAGTGTTCAAAGTACAATTATTGTATTAAAACTGACTGGTGTTATTACCTTTGGTCACTAAAACAGTTTTTCCTGCAGTGTTTATATTTCACCTATTTTTGTTTTATGTAGTCTTGACTAAACGACAGATACAGCATTCTTTCTCTGGTACAAGTCGCTCTAGTCGCTCAGTTCTCCATGTAGCTTCCATTGACAGGGGCAGTCACATTACTACATATGCAGTAGTATGTTTTGAAGGGGACAGTACATGAAAACACAGAGTGGAAAGTATTAAAGTATTAACAGCGTTAAATATAAATAATCGAAATAATAAACATCGGCAAGTTGTCAATGTCTGTTTTGACTAATTTTCAATTAACCGCCCAGACATTCTCTCTGTGTTTAATTCAGCCGACCCAAAGCCAAATCAAAATGCAGTAAGGACAAAAGGCTGACAACTTCAGTGCCATTTTTATCTTTTAAACAGCTGTATCGAGCAAGCGAGAGTTATAAGCAAATGCTGTTGTGGGTACTTTTTTTTAAATCTTTATAAATACATCTTCTGGTTTTGCTGATGTATAAAGACTCCCGCACAGGAGCAGAACGTACCTACTAGTTGGCAGTATGGGCATCGTTGCGTGTCCCTGTGAAACTTTTTTCCCCAACCTTCGCAACATGGCACAACTAGGAGTCTCTAAGTTGTGCCTAGTTCTTGACATCGAGTTTGTGTGTACAAGCCCTAACAATACCTGCTTACTAATTAATATAACATGTTCTTTAGACTCTCATTTATCACAGTACTGTGACCAGAGTTTCTCAGACCAACTGGTATTATGGTCACTTTTGCTTTGGACATTAGCCACCCTGCTAGGAATGGGTATTGTTGGAATTTTAGCAATTCCGATTTTTTAAATCAAGTTCTGAACAAATCTCAATTCTGATTCTTTGAGGGTTGGGGACAAAAAATGTCACATTTCACAAAAAAAAATATTTTAGATTCCTTTCCAGAATTTGACTCATATTTATTCAGCACGACGTGTGTGGTACACCAAAGTGAGCGAGACAGAGTGAAGAAGCAGCAGCAGTTACATAGCAGTCCAGCAGTGCTTTAAATGTTATTTAAGAAGATAAGTAAGTTGTCAATAAATGAAGCTCCAGCTTCTCCAGACCGAGGTGGAGTCTGATGTGTGCTGTTTTACTACTGTTTCTGAAAGTGAAGGGATTAATCCTGAAGCACATCTCCTGTTGTGACACAAACACAGAGCAGGAAAACTCTAACACTGACATTCAGTCTGCACTCACTCACATTCCGGCAGAATACACAGGGAGAATATCATTCTGAATGTCCATTCATCCACCACTAACCATTTAGCCTCATCTCATTAACGAAAACTTAACAAATGTGACAAGGAGGTGTTACTGTTAGCTGAACCGGGAGGGCGACAGGAGGACAGAGGCCAGTGCAACACCTCAAACACAGTGCACCCATTGATTATTACACTGTGCACCTTGTAGTTGAAACTCGAGTCTGAGTTGACAACTTTTTGAATAAGGCTACACTTTTGAACGTTAGAGTCATGACAGTGTACAGCTCTAACCTTAATTAGACTCGTGTTGTGCGTTTCCAGACTCGTATTTATTTAAGAATCGATTGGCGGAACCAAAATTAAAATTTCTTAATGATTCTGACAGAACCAAAACATTAGATCTAGGATCAATTTGGAACTGGGTCTCAATACCCAACCTTACAGCCGGCTAGCAGAGGTAAATAATAAACACTTGATGAAATAAAGTTATCTATTTCCAGTCGGTAATATGTGGCTTTTTGAATGAAATTTTATCTTGTTGATGTGAAGGGAAAACTGCCACTGACTTGATTAAGCAATAACATAATATAATCAGCAGCAAAGAAGGCATTTACACCCAGGTTAAAAGCTGCAGCTATTTTCAATCATGTACTATGAAAGTGTGAAATTAGGAAGTACCTTAAGGTAAGCTAATGCCTACATTTTTTTGTGTCAGTAAAATAAAATAAAAAATCAAAAAGGTATTCAATTTCCAGTTCTCACTCTTGAGAAGCACTTTATAATTGGATATTTTATACTCTCTGTCATCCACGAATGTCATGTCAATTTTTTTATTACTCAAATAATTTCAGCAGAAGAAGCAATTACACAGTTTAGCTTGGCACCTTGAAAATAAAGAAGTCATGAACAGGATATTACAGAAAAAGGCACTGCAATATGCAGTATGATTCTGACAATGAATTATACATAATGTTTGTGACCCTCATTTCACTAGTATGCGTGTCAGTGGAATCGTGTGTGCGCAGAGGAGAGATACTAGAATCCCATTAATCCTACTTTATTTGATAAACTTCCTAATCAGATAAAGAAATCTCACGCTCACACACACATACAGTGACCTGCCCAGCATCTCGCCGATAATCTCCATTACCAATTACGGGTTATACGCCACAGCTTAACATGAAAGAAGCAATAAATCTGCTAACTCCAGTCAGTGGGTCATAGTACTAGAGAAAACACTGAGTGGAAACACACAAGGTACGATTGAGAGACTTTCTGTCATTGCTTTGCAGTAAGGTATAATGCAATTCATATTTGACATTTTTTGTAGGTTGCCATTAAAGTGGCAGGAAGGTGTACTTTCACTCGGTCTAATGGAGAGAGACTTGCTGAAACTTCTTCAGAGTGTAACCAGCACTTTTTGTCCAGTAAGGCCTGGTGAGTGACATGCTGGCATGCTGTATTTCAGCGCTTCTCACGCTCATGGTCAATACACACAGTGCATGAGTTGTGTGTCAGTCAAAAGACGAACAAGAACAAGAAGAAGAAGAAGAAGACTACTCAAGTGCTTAACTCACAAAGAGAAACCAGCAGAAACAGTAAATCTCATCACATCATTTATTGGCCCTGTTAGCGCTGCTGCCCTGCTCTAATAATACTAGCCTGCTAAAAACAATAATGCTGGCTGGAAACATGCTACCATTAAGTTTTGTGGAAGGAGAAGGTTTCTATGATTTGATGGCCTTTGTTGAAATTGTGTTTAAGCCACCATTATGGCAAACAACAGCCAACTCATGGACAGCCCTCACCATAGAGTTGTGTGTTACCAAAATGCGTCACTTCGTTCAGAACTGGGAAGACCAAGGTCTGGATATACATGTCTAACCAACCAATTTTTTTTAAGGTTAAAAATTAAAAAAAGTATTTTGCCAGTAATTAAAAACTCATTTACAAGGTAATGCGAGTACTCAATTATTTAAACTACTGAAAAGGCCCATCTGTACTTTTTAGTGAGTCGTTAATCTCCAGTATATAATCATAGCATACATTCTTAAAACATTCCCAGGACAACCACAATCAACTGCCTTGCTCTGTGACACCTTGTCGGTGGCTCAGTTCACCCAAATATGCTAAGCCATACTGGGGTTCTAACTGGCAACCTTCCAGCCACTGGCCCAACATGGTCTGCTTCCTTTGAATAGATAGCCCAATCTTCCAGGAAGCCTGAATGAGGGCAAGCTATAGTTCCCCTGATCTAAGCTCTTTTTGACGGAGTAAGCAGAGCTGGGGCATTAAGAGACAGCGATAGGGCGGGTGTCGTGTGTGCATGAGAGATAGTCTGTGAGAAAGAGACTGTGTGGGAGAGAGAGTGCTTCGAGTTCAGTTGGGGGTCTGTGTAAATGGGTTATCTACATGTGGATGCTGTATGTGAGTGTGAGATGACACTAACTGAGCCACCATAGCTGAGTGAAAGAGCAGATGGGCCTCAAACTGTCAGAGACCAGTCACCTTGTTGGTACTTTCGAAAGCCAGAGAATGCAATGATTCCATTATTTAATAATAGCAGAAAAAATATCTTAACCAAGTTATCCTACTTATAACATGTAATGACACTTAATCTTCCAACTAGTCTCAGCATGCAAACAGCTTAGTCTTGATTTTAGGGTTGTTCACTAAGGTCTCATACTGAAAGGATGCTGAAGGATGTCTTTGCAGTCAAAGGCATCTTTCTCCAGTTGTTTTCTATGGATGGTTGGACTGGGCCAGTACTATCTGCCGTTGAAAATTAATGACTTGGGGATGCAGAGATCAGCAAGAGAGCCTCTGATTAATCAATAGGTTCAACCACAGCCCTGTAGATTTGGAAAAAAGGTGGCTAGCAACCGTCCTAACAACCACAGTAACAGTTTAAACAAGATAAATTGATACATAATCACAAAAGGCATTCCATGTTGGATTCATCATAATCTCGAAAGAGACACTGCTGTTTTAGGCTCAAATTAGAAGTTCCTGGAAGGGATACAATCGCAGGGAACATACACAGGTTGTCTGGGGGTTCTGATCTGGATCTGATCGAGATGTTCCGAGATCGCCCAACTCTAATGATCGGGATTCATTTTGTGTTTTCCTCATGCACCCCGGGAACCCCACATTTCAGCAGATTCACTGTGAACTTTTCAAAGTGCTCATTTGGCAATTTTCTAATCGGACAATTGAGACATGTTCCTTCTGTAGTCATGACAGCAAAGTTGCTCGGTAATATTCTGGGATACAGGAGCCCCATGACTTCAACAATTATAATTACTTTGATTTGAATAAGAAACAGCAGGTCAGAGACAAATTAGGGCAGCGCTGGAGATTTCAGATAAGATGTTGTTTATTAGTGCTAGTAAGGATTTTAAATTTGCACCCCACTCCACTGCTCTGTCTTTGACCTAAGGGGCACTTTTGACAAAATAACAGAGTGTTCTAAAGTTTATGTCCGACAATTTATCTAGCTCATGGTGACAGTTTCATTTTTCCACGAAATATAATTTAGACAAAATAAAAATATTTTCAAACAGCAATTAGACCTTGAAACTAGAAAATAAAATTCCCAGCGCTCTGTCTGACTCCGAAATGCACTTTTTTTTTTTTAAAAAAAGACGAAAAGAGCAATCGAAGGCTTGTAGCAGTATTAACATAAAAATAGGTTCAACTGGGGAGGTTTCTTTGATTTCACAACACGAATAAAGGATTGTGCTGTATTGTAAAATGATGACTTGGCCCTCAGTTGATTGAAATGAAAACTATAAAACAAGAAGTTCATCCTACAGCATATCCAACCAGACATTTATTCAACAATTCATCAGGCTCATCGCAGGTCACGTCAACAGCTGAGCCAAATAAATGTCTAAATTAAGCTGTTACCTTCAAGTTTCTTCTGTGTACAATAATGTACCACACGGCGGCGATTACAGTAAAACTAAGAGACAGAATCAGCAAAGGTCACAGTGGAGTTGTCAGGATAACCCCAACTGCGCCACATCTTAATCCCATCTTCACCTTATCCTCTTTCCAACTGTGTGTCAACAATCAGTCCATCTGAACTGCCCAATCTTGTTCCAAGTGTACTGTGTCCACCGTCGTCAATTATGTTAGGATGAACATGATACAGATTATTTACTCTATAGATTTAATGTGAACCAACAATATGGTTTGCCATGTGTCTCATGACCATGAAGGACTTTTTGGGAAATTCATTATAGTGCTACAACAATTAACCAATTAATCTACAACTATCCAGTAATCGGTACAGTCTTGTTTTAAGCAAAATTCTTAAATACACGTTGGCTCCAGCCTTTAACATGTCAGGATTTTCTTCTTTTCTTTGACATTTCTGGCAGAGAATGAAGAGTCTTTGCGTTTTTAACTTCTGGCTGGAGTAAAGAAGTAATCTGAAGTGGTCATTTAGGACTGTGATTAATCAATTAATCATGGAAATAGTTGGCAGATTAAACACTGATTAAAATTATCTTTAGAGATATAATTATTTAGATAATTTATAGTTTTTTCATTATTACTATTTAGAAAATATGACATCAGTGTACTAAGGGAGTGAATGCATTTTCCTCCAGGGTCAGTAACTCATTTGTACAACAGGAATTTCTGCGTAAACCGTCATGAACTGTTTTACAATGCCATCTGCAAAATTTCTCAATGTGATTACAAAAAAAAAAAGTCAATATTTTATTTTCATTTCTTGAAGCCACAATGATAAACATACTCTGTCACATTTCATTTGTTCTTCACTGGCCTCGGCGAATAAACACTAAACTCAATAACCATGAGACAAAACTGACGTTGATTGAACATGTACATACTTCCTTACCGGTAAGTCCTTCGTGCATAATAGCACTATAATTTAAATGACCAATTCAAATTACATAAATTACAGCTTGTTTACAAAGGGATTGTACTTATGTCACTTAGGGAAAGCATATATTGTAATAAGTTACAACACTGTGTTCCTGAATCAAATTGGGAAATATTAACTCTATAAGTTCTCTAATGCATCTTACGATGAAGGAGGATTTTCAGGTCATCAGGTTAATGGTGAATTAAGAGACCAGAGCGAGAACAGTTCACTTCAGGTTGACTGTTGGAGCGGAGTGGCGCAAGCTGTGGTGCAGGACACCTTACATGGCCATGTCTCCTACTATGCATCGGTCTTACTGTCTCTTTGTTTCTCTCTCTTTCTCAAGCGTTGTCTATGTCACTCTGAGCTATTGCTGGACTCCACACTGAGGTGATAGGAAACGGCTGCCCATACGCACAAAAAGTCAATATTACTCTTTTTATGCCTCTATTCCCAAACCAGTAGGGAGGCTGTTTCCTAAAGCATGTTTTCTGTGATGAACACCATCGCTGCTCCTGCAGATTGACTGCAGGAGTGTGTGTTTGCATTTCTGCATGCTTGTATTTGCATGTGCTCGACAGACAACACAGCTGAAAATGAGATATGGTCATCTGGATGGCTCTGAGTCAGCAGGGTGCAGATGGGTGCTATTATTTGCCATGTTGAGGAATATTCAAAACACTGCTATCTGCCCTTTGTTCAGTCTCTTCTGCAACAGAGCACCACTGGGGCTCTCCCCAACTCCCTGTTGTGCTTACTGGAACCCTGGCAGCCAGCTGCCATATCAGCCAATTAGAAAACCTTTTACTAACGCTCCAGCCAATTGGATTAGCACTCCATTTTCTTGCCAGATGAGACTCTAAATGTGCAGCTGCATGCTAGAATCTGAGAACTGGTGGGCAGATCCCTGTTACACTGACATTCACCGAGCACCAGAATACACACTCACGGCAGGAGGAGGAGGAGGAGGAGACGTGCCATGAGGCCACTGCTGGTCCTCCGCTACTGCATGATGCTACTGCGATTCCAGTTTGTTTAAGCTAAGAATATAACAGAAAAGAAAGCAGAACTAGAGCAGTTGCTCTCCGGCCTACCTAAAACAGACACTGAAGACAAACTGAGATGACTGCAGGCACACTAGGAGAAGAGGACAAAGTTTATTTAATTTTTTTTTTTCCATTTCTTGTGGGGAATTTTTTCATTATCAGAAATCAGAATTGAGGTGCGAAAGAGGAGGAGAGGAGAATTTGCTGCTATCTTGATAAAAACGACTTGACTTGAAAACAAACTTAAAGCTGACTAGGTGCCTGACTGAGTGCAGAATAGATTATAACTAATTTATCTTATCAAACGGTGTGCAATTTAATGGTTTGTCTCCGTTAATGAATAGTCACTGCACTCGTTCTGTGTATTTGAGTTTTAGTTCACCTGACAGGCTCGCTGCAAAAGCTTTCTTTGCGTTCCCATTAATGGAGATTAAATAAAACTCAAGCTCAGATTTGCAACAATTAGCTGATTAATCAATTAGTTGATGGACAAAACTCAAATGTACATTTTTAAATGTAGGGATAGTGCACCACAGGAAATAACCAAACAACGAAGAGCCAACTTGGATATTGATAGGAAAAAATATGGCAAAAGAGCTGAGGAGGAAAATAAAAGGTGTCAGGAGAAAAAGAATTAATACTGGGAGAGACAAAGATTTGGCACCATGGTCATAAAATAGCAGCCCTCTCTCTTTTCCTCTTATCTTGAAACTGACAGAGTTCACTGGTTAGTCAGTGCTTATGAGAAAGGTCGTGGAAGTTCTCATGGAGGCCCTAGAGCATGCACACCAACAACTATTACGATAATTTCTTTGTCATTTCTGCAGTAAATGATGAGTTCTTAATTATTGGTCGGAGTCTAGAAGACGTCACTTTGAGCTCTGAAAACATGAGTATTTAACAATTAATAGAGTAAATGAATCACCAGTTAGTTGTAAAAACAACTGGCGGATTAATCAATGAAGTAAATTCTGCACACTATAAAAAGGCTTAAGTGAATTGTAAAGAAGCACAAATGCCAAATTGTCGACAAACCTGCCAAAAGCCGCCCACTCACTCACTCGTACGCACTCACAAAGCCCGCAGTACAGCACACAGAAGCAGCATTATACGGCTGAAACAAACTACTAAAGAAGCATATGTTTCCACCCAGTAAACTCCAGCTAGCTAAACAAGTGAAAGAAAGACACCCCACATTTCAAACTACCCAGGGTGGAGCAAACAAAAATAACCCAAAGGCAACGGGCCATTAGGCTACAAAGTGCTGATAGTGAGCCACTAAAAGGCAGCACAGACCAGCAGCAAACAGAAATAAAACTGCTTTAAAACTGGGAATGGCCAACGGCAACTGTTGGTGAAGTTTTACTTGAACCCACGCAGGCAGGTGAAGACCTTTGTACACTGACAAGTGTGGTGCGGTCTCCTCCCTGTAGCTGCTGTAGAACAGAGGAATTATGCCAACAAGCTGGTTGAGCAGGCAGAGGGAGAGAGCACATCAGCATTTCCTTCCTTCTCTCACTGCCATTTATTTGACCACACAAACATTCACGCACAGAACAGGAGGTGTTGCGTGAACAAATGGTCCCAGTGATGAAACGCACCAGCACCAGTTCTGGTTCCCTAAAACAATGCCTTGTGAAGATCAGTTTTAAAAAACGGGAGGAAACGTGAAATAAAGTGAAACCACAATAAGCAGGCAAACACTGAGTAAATAGGCCATAATAACAAGAATGGGGGCGAATATTTCTTCACATCCGATCGATGTCTCGCATTACAGTGCGGAAGTGCGCTATGAGACACCTGCTGTAAGAGATGAGCTCCCCGCATTTCAGCCTCCTCAGGAGGGGGAGACCGCACCGTCTCCGGCAACCACTGACTGAAAACTGTATCATAACTTCCCCTTTTAGTCCATAAAAAGAGACAGAGACAAAAAAAACAGCGGGGAAAGTGTTTGACTTCGGCTAAAAAAAACAAAAATAAAACAGCTAAAAG
>KV751375.1:3779249-3803843 GCA_001698575.1 Mola mola | reverse complement strand
ATTAAAATAATCAGCTTATGTAATAACAATTTAACAAAATTACTGCTGAGTCTTATGATGCAGTTGTTTACGCACTGAATTCATTCTGAATTAATTAAACTTTCTCAATTAAATCAAGTCACACAGATGCAGCAAAACTTTCAAAAGGATTTCTCTGATTCGACAACTAAATTCTGTGTCAACACTTAATTTTTTTTCTCCAAAATACAAATGAGCATAAATCCTTCATAAGAGCAAAACAAGCAGGCTTGATTTGAGTCCATATTCCGAAAATCACAATTAAAAGGCCTTAATCTTGTCTGTGACTCTCTATCCATCCAAGATAAGCATTTCTCTCTCCCAGACAGACTTATAAATAATTCAGCAATTAAAGCTCGGCTGTGCTTGCACGCAGCACCATAAACACACACACACACCTCCTGCATGACGAGTATAAGCAAGAAAAACAAATCAGGGAGCAAAATAAAGTTCAGTCAACATTCTTGTGTCGCAAATGGCTGCGGCCGGTCGGATCAGTCAGGGATTACAAGGCCCCTGTCAACTATCAATAGCCTCACGTGCCCGCGAGAGGCAAGAGGGGGGAGAGAAAGAGAGAAAGGGAGGAAGGAGGAGGAGGAGGAGGAGGAGGAGGAGAAGGAGCGGGCTGGCTGAGCTTCAGTCCGCAGACGGATGCTGTTCGTCCCGTCCGCGCACCGGAGGAGAGCGCGAGAATCACCCCACGAGCCGCTGCCAATGTAACCGGCAACATCCAGTCCCGGAGCCCCGCACGACCCGTCCCGCAAGACAGGGGGAGAGCGAGGGGGGGGGGAAAATAACAGGGGATTTACCTGCACGCCGATCCCGCCGCTGCTCCGCGTTCACTCCGCGCTGCTCGCTGCCGAACCGGAATTTAGGCGCCGGGACTCGCTCACGTGGTCACGGCCGGTGCTTCTGATTGGCGGAGCGGCGCGCGCTCGCACCTGTACGGTGAGTGTTGGCGCCGGGGGGAGAGAGAGAGGGCCGAGCTCTCTCCCTCCGTGCGTGTCACAGAGAGGAAACTCTATTAGTCCACTAATTTGCAAGCTAATAGCTTACATAGGCCGTGGATTTATGAGCAGGCTGGTAAATCACCGAGAGTATTTTGAACACAATGAGATCAAAGCGAGGACAATTCAGCTCAAACGACCCCCGTCAGAAATGGTGCAAGCATCCTATCAGCATCCTAACAGCTCACACAATGGCCTCTTACGCACAGTGTGTTGGAAAGGGGAGACTAGTTTAACTCACGTGGTTCCTGAACTTGAAGCATGAGTAAACAAGGTGCTGGTGTCCTCAGCATAGAAAGTGTGGAAGCTGATTGTTTTCTTCAAAATTGGACCGTTCTGATGAATGATTCTTCCCCCTCACTCTGGCTGCTCAGACATTAAAGATGTGAAACCCAAATGTGCGTTAATTATAAATAACAAATTATTTATTTTACCATTTTATGAATTGTGCTGCTCTCAGATGAAAGTGACATAAATGCATTTTGGGAAATGATTTGTACAGGTTTTATATTTTCAATCAGTTCAGTCCAGTGTCTGAGTATGTCGCCAAAAAATCTTAATGTCAAAGAGACTTCTTGCATAAATGAAGATTAACCACAAAGCTAACAATTATATCCAACAAATTAGAGCTAAAGGTCTTAAGGTCATTCGGATTTGCCTCTGTGGATCTCTTTGTTTGGGCTGAAACGCTGCTGTAAATCATGTTACAGGCGCTGACAGATTCGTAGATGAGGCCAGTCCTCACCGTGACATTAACAGCTTTAGCAACATCTGTGACACATCTGCCGTCTGTCATTTGCATGATGGTAGGGTTGACATGACCTTCTTTTGAATTTAAACAGAGCAGCCCAGTTGGCGGAATTAAACGTTGCTACCGCAAATTTCTGCAAACCGCTGATAGGCTCTGTGGGGTCCAGGCCATAATCAGTGTAGAACGCGCAGGCACAAACTCAGAAACACCTAAACCAGCCAATAATCTGGGTCTTTTGGTGACCGCTGGGACATTTTGTATCAATTTCCCCTCTGGGTTTGATGATTCCGAACTGGTTATTTTGAACAAGATATCAGGAACATTACAAGCTATGTTCTTAGGGACTAAAGTGGATATTTTAAGGCCAAATATGATCTTTACTACTTTTTTCGTGTCTAAACTAGACTTGTCACAGGCTAATAATAAAAAAAAAGAGTAAATAATAAACTATCCCTAAAAGTTGATGACTAAAAGAGATATTTTGAACAAGATATCACGATTTTCCAGCCACGTTTGTGGTGTCAAAACAAGGTATTTGGAGGGAAAGCATGAGTTTGTGGGGGAATGGAGGAGTGTGACAGCTGGCGCTATGGCTGCCAAGCAAAGAAGGAAAAAAAAAACCCACAGTTGAAAAACATGTTAATCATCTAACAATCCGTAACACTTGACCTTTGTTTTATTTCTGACAAAAACTCTAACTGGCTAAACCTTACCAGACTTGTCACAGGAATAAAACTGACATGAACTGAACTGAAATGTAAACAACGGAATATGCCTGACAGCAGATTTTTAAAGTGAATGATTTGAATCAGACATTATGACAGTTCCAGCCATGGTTTTGGCAACAAATCAGCTATTCCAATGCAAAGTATGAGCTAACTAGAAAGCCCTCAGAGAGTGCAAACCTCCACCAAAGCAACTAAATTCCCTAAAACATTTGCTTCCTGGCAATAAATGCTTACTTTTAAAGCTCAACTGATGTGTGACACATGAACCACATAGCCAGCTGCTTCTGTCTATGTGATGGAATCCGGGACTAGCCACATAATGACACCAGTTAGACCTCTCTATGTCAATTCCTTCTGGAGATATGTCCAAAAAAATGTATTTGACCTTATTGTGACCTTGAATTTAGGCCAAGAAATCCCAAAAGTTAATCGTCTGTAGCCAGTGCTGTCACATACAAAATGACACCAGTTGATGAAAATTTCATCGAAATAAGTCTAGTAGTTTTTGTGTAAACCTGCTAACAAACTAACCAACAAACCAACAGACACAAATGAAAGCATTATCTCCTCCCAATTTCATTGGTAGAAGGACATTTAGGGGTGTTTAGTGGTGACAAAGGAAGTAATTTTATGGCTTTTTGTAACCATTCCTATGTGTTTTCACATTTAAATTTAGTCATATTCGTCATTTCAAACATTTGTGCTTTTTAATGGCGCTCAGCTGAAACTCTGCATGCCTTTTATGTCACTAGCAGATTTCCTCTTTCATTAGCATCACCACGTCATTCTCCTCTTCACCCCATCACAAACGGCCACACTTTCCTGCAGCCAATCAACTGTATGTTGACAAACGTTTTAATGCCTTCTCTCTGTCTTTGCTGTTTCTCAGCATCATTACTGACCGGCACAGCCCACCTCCATCCCTGCACCGCCTCTTTGATTAATGCCCGGCATCTCCAATCAAGTCTTCAGATCAGAAGAGTTCATCAGTGTCTAGTCTCTCGGGGGGATTCACCTAATTTATCAGATCTACTTCCTCGGTCTACGCACCAAGGACTATTTTCTTCACATTCACAATAAACAAATTTCATTTTCACCTTTATTGTCTTTTATATAGTCTCTCCTGATTGAAACGAGCTCAGTTGTGCAAACCCATAATCTAACCCTTAAAACAGAGACAAGCAAGTTCAATTCAACTGCAGTACAATAATGTGTCACAATTTTCTTGTCATTGTGTCATATGAAAGCTGCAAATTAACTAGTTGTCTATGAGATGTTAGGAGCAAAAGAGCACAGAAAGTCCATTATTCTGTGTTTATTTCTGAAACACATGCGTGTTTTCCCTTAAAGGCATCAATCACCACCGGGTCCAGTACATGAGATGATGGCGGTGGAGATTTCAGGATCATAGTGGGAGTGTTGCGCTATAATAGCTGTAGTTTTATTTGAAAAGAGGTTTTAATAGCACGTCCGCAGTCAAGGCGGGATGCTGCCCCTCATTAAAACATGCACATCCACTTACTTATTCATTTACCTATCCATCGAGGCCACGGCGTAGCAGTCAACGGTGCGCGAGTATTTTTAGATTTCGCGTGGGTTGCAGATGCTGCTCCACTGAACCAGGTCACAGCAACGAAAACAGCGTTTTAAGTGTAACAGTTAACTGTGCCTTTGACTTCTTCTCACCGTGTGTCTCCCATCTTTAGTGTTTTTTTGAAATCTGACAGCAGAGATTGTGATTATCTCATCACGACCTTTCCCTTCATCGCTTACTTCGCTGGTCCCGGAAGATCAGGCCGAGGCGCTCAACTGGTCTCCAGGCTGTTGGCAGCGATGGGTTTTCCCTCTACTCAGTTTTGTCCTGAATTAAAAGAACGCTGGGTTTTTTAGGGCAACGCAGGGCATTTATAATTGACTAAGAGTGGTCTGACACAGTTGCAGCCATCAACAATTTGCAAGGAATTATCTGGCAGTCTGATATTCTCATCTCAAAGACGATCAGACTACTCAAATCAAACAAACACCACTTGATTTTGCCAGCACAGCTCTGGAGGGCTTCCCTTGATTTTGGAGTCAATGGGGGTGGAGAGTTATTATCCAGGAGAACAAAAGCTGAAGAGCAGAGAACAGAAGGCTCCATCGTCTCCCTCTCTCCTCCCCCCTCCATCCGCACACCAACACAGACGCCTGCCATCTGACACCCCTCGAAGGAGCTCCTTTTTTGAGAGTTGTTTTCTAAAACACACACACAAACATTATTCAGGGGTTTTGCAGGGGAAGATCTTCTGTGTTCTCAACCCAAGGCGGAGACGCGGGCCAAATGGCGCCGAGGGGAGCAGACAGAAGGACAGACAGAAGGACAGACAGACACACAGACGGGCAGTAATCGGGCCTACGTGCGCGTCAAGAAAGAGAGAGAGGAAGAAGGATTTTTCCGCTGGTGCATCCCAGCGTGTGTCTGTCTCTATTACTGGTCATCTGGTGTGACCCCAACTGGCTGTGCGACCACAAGCAGGACGATGATGGTGTGTGTGTGTGAGGAGTCATGCCAGGCCTGGCGAACCTTGGACGGGCAGCAGATGGCGGTCCGAGCGTGGCGCCAGCAGAAGAGCGCGGTGGACTCGCACACATGGATGAATTTCAGCGGTCTGACCACCAGCCTTTGTTGAGATTCATCCTCCTGTTTGATTTCTCTTCGCCCGTTAAGCGCTCATCATTTATGCAGACCATGCTTCTGATTTCTTTTTCTCATTAAAAAGTCACTGTCAGCAAAGAAACAATCAATCTGTCGAAGCATCTGCATGTCAGGCAGGTGTTTGGAGTCTTAACTCTTTAAATAAGATCTTATTATGATTCTCCTGTCTGCACACACACTTTAAGGTGGCTTTGATTCGGCAGCTGTCCGGGAAGCGGACAACATCTTTATTGTTGGAGCGTGATGGATGAGGTGGAAACTCCCTCTGTGTACCTTCATTAGAGCAGGTGATGGAAAAAGATGTCGTTTTGAACAAGGACATCCTCTCCTGATGCCATTTTCCCATCCGGTGACAAGAGCCGTCAAGTTGGGATGACAAGTGATCCGATGACGATGTGACACCTCCACAATAGAGTATATTTGCACGTGGGACATGTAGTCGCTCTGTGTCTGTGGGTTTCACCTCATTCATTCTTTGTGCTCACACGCACAAACAAATTCTGAACACAATGTGGTGAGTGTGTATATTATCCTGCTGGGTGAACATCTATTTTCAGCGACAGGTGACGGTACGGTGGGAGCGTACTGTTGCCTCCCCCCGAAACTTCAACAGATAAGCAGTAACGTTGAGTTCAGCTCGGGTCTTTGGTTGTCTGACATAAACGTAAGATGTCAACACGCTCTTCTGGTAGCTGTGAGATCCACAAGAAAGACAAAATCATGTCATCCTGACCAATATGTTGGACAATTGTTCCACATGGCCTCACTACACAGGAGGGGGTGGTTAAAAACTATATTTCTTATAGGGACTGTTGAGATGTTGCACATCATCCTTATAACCAGGCAGGGGTGATCCTAGAGGCAAAAATCCACAGGGGGTCCCTCCTACCGCCATTCATCACTGTTCTGTTAGAAATATATGATGCCTAATATTAACGTTTTTGTTACTTCCAAAGGTCCCCCGCAGTATTATTTTCAAAGTGTATAATCATTAGAGCAAGAACTACCAGGACAATAAAAATTACAAGTCAAAAATACCTAAAAATTGCTTAGAGCCAGTGTTCACATTATTTACTCTAATATATAGAGCAATAAAATGTAGTAAATAGCTTTAAATAAAATAACAATATAATCATAGTCCTGAATCGTGCATGCGACACATAGCATCGAAACAAGACTGAGGGGCATTAGATGGGGCCCTCTTAGGGAGGTTTCCAACTGTCATTGTAAATTTTGCACATTTTGAGCCACTGTGGTTGATAGTTTGTCACTCCTTGAGGGCCCCTACTGGCTTGACAAAGCAGCACCTCTGCATCCAGGAGGAGCGGTTGACTGATTTTTCATTTAAATTCAGAATACCAGTTGCTCATCCAATCAGGGTTACAGGCGACGATGATGAGAACCAGTGAGTTAGCTCATATTATTTCACTAAATGCTCATCAGCCCCCGTGTTGTCATGTTGGACCCAGCTGTTTCTGGACAGGATGTTGTTAGCTGAGCCGTGTGATCCGGCTCAAAAGGAATATCAAGGTTGTGAAAAACACTATCTATACTCCAACAGCCTCCATACTTCACTGTGAACTGAAAGCTCTCATGCTTTGTTTGTATCTCAATATGTGCTCACGACACCTGCCATTTGTTTGTAGTGTTATATTTTTAATTTATTGATCTCTTAATTTGGTGTTCTCTGTCGCTATCCTAATATTAATATTACTTGCTTATGTTTATAAATCAGACAAAAAGGTATGATTGTCGTGTGATGCAAAGCGGTGAAAGCAGACCCTCGTGTTTTAGTCACTGTTTTATCAATCAAACTAATTTGAGCCACCCTGAAGGTGTCTCAGCGGCTCGTATGGTACCGTGTCAAATGTCCAGTGACCTGCTGTGCAGAGAGAGAACGACACAGAAGAGAGAACTCGGACATGGCAGCTCTGATTGCAGCATTAATCTCCAGCCTGATCAACTTCTCAACAAACGCCCACCATTTCTTCCCCCTTCCTCAGCCTACAGCACCTGCTTTCATCCTCCCCCATCTTTACTGCGCACCATTCAAACGCTTCCTCGCCATCTCTTGAGATTCCCCCCACAACCCCTGCGTCTATTTTCTACGTCGAACGCCAGAGGAAACAACAGCGGAGCCACCAGGGGAAAACCTGAGCCACAGGAAAGCTCCTGTGCCTCAAGTAAACTGTTCATCAATACAAACCAACTTGTTTCTGCTTCCAATTGATGCTTTTCAAATTCAATGAATTAATGATTGAGGTCTAAACCGACTTGGACTGACGATTGACCATTGCTAAAATCATTTTAGGGAGAAGGGAAAGGAATAAATACAAAAAAATCTTTCATCTGCTTTGTTTGTGCCTACATGTGTGTCTCTGTGTGTTTCTGCTAAAATCCCTCCATCTGTTGAGCAATAACAGACCTCCCTTCACACCAGGCCGAATGGAGAAAATGACAAACAACAATATTCCAGATTGGTGATTTCTGAGCGGTGGAGACAAAATACGTTCAGTTCCTGTCTCGCTCACTTGTTGCCACCATGCTAACCGGACACACTTCGAAGATTAATGTAGCTTCACTTACTGCAATTAAGCACAAAACTTGCACGCTGACACTTCAACACACAGAGGGGATGTTTGTATCTGATCCATGTGCCAAACAAGATTTGTCCCGTCATATTCAGCTAATCAAGCCACAAAAACCACAAAAGTCATTGCTTTAAAAAGGACAGGCGATTTTAAAAAAACAAACTTAAAGGAGATTTCCTATATTTTTTTAAAACCTATTAGCCTGATTTCCCTTTGAGCATCCAAAGCTTCACAAAATACATCTTGGTTTTTTTTTAAGATGATTTAGAGTTTGGTTGCTATCAGTTAGCTTGACAATATACAATATACAATGGGATGGGACACAGCAGCGTCTCAGAAATAGATCACTTTTGTTACCACTAACGATGCTCTAAATATTGCCTCCAGTGTCTGGTAACATTGAACAGATACCCACAGGGAACCACAACTGTAAAGATGTTGTATAAAACAAATGTTTCTACTTCCTGTTGCTCTTGCTCAACCTTAAACACAATCAGTCAGTCGCCAAAGGGGGCGCTGTTTTCCGCTTCTTTCCAATGTTTAATGAAGTCCACCATTTAGATCACATCCTTTATGATTTTTTTTGCACTATATTAAAATCCAATATTGTTTTCTTCTGGTAAAACCTCATGTCACGTGAAATGACATCACCACGTACAAGCCAATTTCAACCAATAATGTCCGAGCATTCAGCTGTCAATCAGACTTCAACGTTTAGCGGACTTCAGCAGAGCTTAATGCCGCTGCGACCGTTGCTGTATCCAGGTTCATCCTAACGTTATGTGGTGCCTTCTATCTTGTGAATGGTTCTTTCCCGGTTCTGTAGGAGGCACGTAACAACACGGCAGTTGGATGCTCTCCGACATCCATTTCAGGTGGACTTTAAAAGACAATCTAATTTGTGAAGCAAAGATAATCAATTCCTTTTGTGAACATTGGAAAGCAGTAGAAAACAGTGACCCTTCTGGACTAATTTTCAAAACAAGATATATGTGAAGTGAAGCTGTCATACTTGATTTAACCATGCAAAATTTATTCCCCGTAAAAGCTCAAAAAGAAAAAAAAAAATCTTTGCGTTACGGTGTAAAAGGTCCAACTCTGGGAGGAAAATGTAAAGACGAATCGTTGAATCATTTTCCATTGAGGTTGACAAGAGCCATTTATATACTGATGAAGAATCCTTCATGATGATGCCCAACAGAATATCAACCTTATCAGTTCACAACGTGTGTTTGCAGCACTAAAACTGAGAGTGGGGTTAGTTAAAGGAACAAAAGTCGACCTTGATATACAGTCGGATATTAAGGAATCATGCTATGTTGAAATACGAGCTCCTCTGACCATAAAATGCAGCAGCCAGTAATTCTTCCTCCACGGTCTGTTTCTGCTTTGACTACCGTAGGGGGCATTTCATCAAACGTCTGCACGTATTTCTTTCTCTGTCCTGTTCTGTGGATGTCATCGCTCAGCCAATGGAGACTGTCGAGTGTAAATTCACACGTATGTGACGCCCTGTTGGATTTTCATTCATTTAACATACTATGTTGTTTTAAAATGTCAAGAATATGTGTCCACTGTAGTGACACACTGCTTCCACATGGAAATAATACAGTACTACTTTTTTTTTTTTTTTTTTTTTACATTTTTGGCAATGAAACACATTAAATATCATTGTGAGGCTGTCTGGTGTCACTGCTGCATGCTAAGAATATCAATATTTGATATGTTGAATATATAGAAAATAAGGTATGGTCAATTTGACACGTTTAGAACCATCACAGTAGTAACATCATGAAACTGAATCCTGCAACTCACAGGCCTTTATTTACAATACCTTTGTACAATAAATCGTCCGTAACTTTTTCCTGTTGGCTCAGCGTGACCCCATGAGCTCTCACAGGTGAGCATTTACATGATTATTTTTTCATTTTTCATCTATATTAAAACCTCTTGTTTTTGATTCTAGCTAAGTATTGAGTTCAATGTGTGCGTGCGCACCTCTTGATGTCTGAGAGCTGGTATGTTTATTTAGAGGGGAGACATAAGAGCAATGGAAATCGCTTGGACTCACATCTCAATCAGTCATGTGTGATTGACATGTCTCTGTTTATAATACACACTTTTACTCTCCCTTCTCCATTCCCCAGTCATTTCATCTCAGCCTCCCTCGCTCTCAAAAAACATTTGCATACATTTCTGCCCTCCTAATGACTGCGGATTCTTGGAACTGTGATGAAAATGAGCAGAGGATATTTGCATCTTTAGGGCTAATCCACTTTTATTGTGTCCCGGGCCTTTAATCGGCTTCTTATTATTTATGAGTCTGGCATGATGGGTTTAAAGGTGTTAATTACAGTTCACTTTTAGAGAGGCAGCTGTCGACTCCTCCTTAGAGAACATGCACCACAGGGAGATGTGTGTGTGCGCATGTGTCATCATATCTCTACATCTATGGGTCGTCAGTGAAATTCTAAATGAGCACGCATGCAAATATTGTGCATGTCTGCATGCAAACTGAAATTAAAATCATGAAATTTAGCCTTTAATCGTGCATGACGCGGTAAAAACACAGTCTAGCAGTGAACACAAATATTCAGTGGTTTTGTGACTCTAACAACATTTCAGTCTGCATTTTAGCCAAGATGACTTTAAATTTCAAAATTTCGATTAGGACTTTTTACATTAAGTTGTATTCGGTGGCATGGTTCTGTCTTCCACATGCCTATATGATAAGCATAAAGCAGGGACAACATGCCTCCCTGCCCTTACACATTCCTACATGGAAAGCCTAAAAGCTGCCAAAGCACACTTCCCTGCTCTTCCACATATCCATGTGGAAAGCCTATAAGCAGCTAGATTACACCTCCCTACCCTTCCTCTTTCCTCCACAGAGAGCCTAAAACAAGGGAGAGCACACCGCCCTGCCCTTCCACATGACTACATGAAGCGTACATCCCTTTACCCGTTGATGTCCCTATGTGGAAAGGCTTAGGCAGGGAGATACGCAGCGAGTAACCCCCGGGGAGGAAAAACAGCAATGGCGACAGAAATGACGACGACTGAGTCAGACACAGCATAAAAAGGGAGGAGCTGGGGTGGAGGTCGCTTGCAAAGCAGCTTGCAGATAAAAGAGGAAGGCCGAAGCAGATTAAATAGCGTGCCCCGTGTGAAAGTCACCATTTGGATGCATAGAAGGGAACCAGCTAAGCCATCAGTGAGCTGACTTTGACTTCCATACATGCCAGAACTACCGTCAATCGGCTTAATGTATAAACCACGCTCGAGCTGCAGAATGAAGGTGATCAGAGAGGACGATGGTGTGCAACATTAGGCAATAAAAACACTTTATGGCACAGATATTTCAGTTTGCATAACAAGAGATATTTTGTTACACGTTAAAATATGAAAATAGGAAAATGTTTAGGGTTCATGTACAAGGACAGCAGTTGTCTACCTTAACTCTGACAGTCATTACTAATCCTATTGTTTTGAATTTAGTCTCTATTTCACAGAGTGCCATGATCCTTGCATTGATCCCTCTGGCATTATCGTAATGCTTTTCATCATCCTGTCACTGATAAAAGAATTTAATTTCTCCTGGGGATGCCGTTTATCACATCCAAACCCTTTGGAAATGATTTTCTGTCAGTTTTGTCTCTCAATATATTATTATATATACATTTTTTAAAAAAGAGTTCATAATAACATTAGGGCCTGTGATATTTACATGCATGGCTCGACGTATAAAGTGATGGACTATGTTATAATACATTCTGAGGAATATTAGATTTGGAAACAGAAGATTAAAATGCGGAGAAAAATCTGTGGGGAGTAGAGTGACGAAGGAGAAAGGTCTGGATTTGTCTTCTTCTTCACATTTCACCGTAAATGTATCGATTGTTGTCACGGCCTCAGTTTCTCTTTACTTTTGATCTGCCTTGACCGTGTTTTTGGGACGAGCCATGATATAAATAGAGTAAAACTGCTGGCAGTTTTCAGTTAAATTACATTTCAGTCTAGACCTAAACAGTGTTTCAACGGTTTCCGGCAGCTGAAATGAACTTGTAAGTGCCCTGCGGACACACACAAACACTCACACACCCTATTTGTCTTTATCAGACACGTACACTGACATGGACATGTGGGAAAAATGTTTCGGCTATGAATATAATCAATTCTTAGCTGCTTCCTGACTGACAATGACAATAAAAACCAGCAAAATATTCAACCTATTCTCATCTTTTTACACCTAAAACAACATAATCAGCTGGTCCAAGCTGTCTTCATTGAGCTTCAGTGATTTATTTACAACAATGAGAAGAGAACCCAGTAAAAATGAATTATGTTTTAAAATGCGCTTCGGATACATTAGTGTGTGTTTGTTTGCCTGACAGACAAGAGGTTTGAAGGAGAGGGGGAGGAAATAATCAGGACAGCTTGCCGGAGAAGAAATTGTCAGTCTGAGTTGTGTACGTGTAAGTTCGGGTGTGTGCGTACGAGTTTAGACGTCTGCCTCTGTTCTCCACATTTTCTGCCTCTCCTTGTCCCTCTCCCCAGCCGCTTTCTTTCTCCAACTTTCACGTTGATTTATTTCTCACTTCAGCGCCGGGTTTTAGGGCACATTTTCTTCTTTCCCGCAGAGAGAGACGTGCTCCTTCTCTTTTTATAACCCTCTCTTATAATCTCTCTCCCTGTCTCTCTCTCTTCTCATGCGGTGCTTTTCTCATTAGTCCTTCTTTTCTGAGTTTTACACTCATCTCTCCTGTGACTCCATCTCCTCTTCCTCCCTTTTTTAGTTTTCCCCAGTACGATTTCAGAATAATGGGTGCTGGGCTAAAATCACACATCCAACCGAATGTTAGAGAACAAAAGGCACTTATGTTCAAAGATTTAAGTCAGTTGAAGGGAAGTAAAGGTATGTGTCTATTTTTCTTCCACCCAGTGCCGGATAATTGGTTCGTTAACAATAATGTACCAATAAAAATAAATACAGTCCAACTTAAAGACTCAAGAATGAGATTCGGTGATGAGCGATCTTACATATTCCTTCTTTAAGGTGATCAGATAAGAGTCTACAGCCTTGCTAGCAGTTTTGAGGCCATACAGCGGTGTCTAGCAGGTGTATTTGACCATGATTCCAGATCATCTCTGGCAGCCTAAAGCTGTCACATTAACTTTATGAGCCAAGACACCGACAAATGGGGAAAAAAAAAAAGAAAAAGAAAAGAATTTTGCCAATGTCCGATCCAGATCCGGAAGTTTAGGATAAGCACCAAATTTCATCCAAATCCGTTCACAACTTTTTGAGTTACGTTGGCAACAGACGCTGTGATGATATTTACACGGATCCTGATTAAGGCAATATTCACAATAAGGTGTTTAAATGCAGCCAAAGTTAGGGGAATATTCCTGTTTTCTTGTTAATCAGCATATTCTCAATAAACCAGCGACGTACACTGGTAGTGGTAGCAGCGTCTTGACATCAAACGCAAAATGAACGCTTTCTCCCTCGCATTGTTATACCTTGTCTTATTTAGCTTTTTAGCTACACGGCAACGCTCACTCTCATTCTGCTCTGAGAACGTCTTATCGTCTACATGTTTCAAATAATGTGACTAAGATCAGAAAACTCCATATCGCTTACTCCAATTATGACTTCTCTCCAATTAAGGTGATAAGAAACTGCTGTTTATATGACAATGTCTAATTGAGAATATCTTATTTGGGTTAATATCGGAGCATTGCTCTGCATGGAAATGTAGTTTCCAGTGTTCAGTGGACGTGGAAGACCCAGAAGCAGACACCAGACAAGAGGCAGGGTGATATCTTTCAGTGGTTTTGATCCTGGCACAAAAAAACACACGGTCCCTCGAGGTAAACAGAGGTCAGAGGCAGGTACCAATCAAAGAAAAATTTAAGTCTGGACCAAAGTGCTGAAATGAATGATCAACTGATATCACCAGCTTATATGGATAAGAGAATTGGTTGAAAACACGGTTCAGGTTCAACAGATCGACACATTAACAGACACAAAGAGACACAGGGATCGTTTTTACCTCAAGGAAGCTAAATCACTGTGTTTACTGCTTCAATATCATGCCATGATTTTCACTTCTGAACAGAAGTGGAACTGCCCACAATATCCCTGTTTTAAAGTTCAGATTCACCTCCACATTCTGCATAGTTTTGCCACTGAGCATCTCAGCAGGAGGAGGGAGTTAATTAAAGTCCTCAGGTCCTAGAAGAGTGTCACTTACTCTCCTTTACTTAATTTAGAAGCCAAAGTCGTACGAGGACGGATGGCCACAGTTGAAATTGTTTTCTTTTAGACAACAAAGTGAACTGATGGAGACGATATCCAATTACGCTGCAAGCAAGGAGGTAACTTACTCCCAAAGCAATCAGTGAATCTCGCCCAATCGACAGCGCGAAGTGTTTAGAGTTTAGGTTCAAATGGGCGGCTTTCTAAAGGCATGTTGCACATTCAGTGCACCTTTCCATAGCCTGCATTACGAAGGTGCAACGGGGAACAATGCTGAGCAGGTATCAATGCCGAATTGCTGCATAAAGCAGCGGGCAGGCAAGGTGGAACGATGACACGGGGCTGGGATGATTTTTCACACCACAACTAGGAGATTTAAAGAGCAGCTAGCAGCCATTAGCAGCTCACTCAAAGCAGAAGAAAAGCAAACAGAAATGTGTGCAAAAACGGAAAACAACACTCGGTTTGGGTGCCACATCCCCCTTCAAGCCGAGTATGAGATCTGTCCTCAGATAAGAAAAGGCTCTTTGATCTCTCCCCTGACTCCTTTCTGACGAATTATTGATGACTCCGACCACTCTGCACTTGATGTTTTGACCAGTTTGATATTCTCAGGCAGTGATGTTTTCTCTTTCTGGGGGATGTTGAGGTTGAGATATTAAAGGAATTTTTGGGTAAATCAATTGTTTGTTTGTTTTTTGCCGAGGGTTGGATAATAATAGCCCTCCCATCTGTATGCAAAGCTACAGCTGGCTAATTTAACTTAGCAAAAAGGTAAAATCCTACCTACCAGCAGGTCTAAAGCCCACTAATGAACACGATATTTTATTTTTTTCGACCCTACAGACACCTGTAGTGAAGCATTGCTGGTCTGATCTGTCCTTCAACATGCAGATCAGGTCACGATGGAAGCCTCAGTTTGAAGACTTGCAGGACCACATAGCGACTAGCGATGGCTTTCTCTTGCTCAGTATGTCACATGTTTAGCTGTTCATCGGCCTCCTTTAGCAATAATGATACTGTTAGGTGTAGCTTGGTGGAACCAGACGCAGACACGGACCAACGTGGTTTTCAGTAAACGAGGTTTTATTCCACGAAATGTGCAAGGGACGGCAGCCAGGCAGGCAGGCAAGCAGTAGTGGTGGTCCAGGTATACTGGCGAGAGAGAGAAAACAGTTAGAACTGAGCTAACTAGGAAAGAACACGTTATAGCCTGAGCGAACGCTACCACATGGTGGGTACAACGATCTGGTGAAGAGCCGGGGTTGATATACTGCTGGTTGTGTCGTTGATGAGCCAGGTGAGCAGACTGGGACAGGTGAGTTGATTGCAGATGGGCGTGTAGAGTTGGGAGCCAGGAGAGCCACGCCCTGGCCAACCCACACACCATGACAGATACGGGAATCGGGACTCTGCACCATTGCAAAAAAGTCATTAGCGTAAGCCAAAGCATATCAATTGCCCCCTGCTGGCTGGCTCCAGTATAGGACCTAAGCCCCGCCTCCCCCTCCATCTTTTTATTTCCTCAGATATAGAAAGATAAGCAATCATTTTGCAGTATTTACTATATTGCCATTTTTGCCCCAGAAATTTTAAAACAAAACTTTTTCAGTCATAAAAGTTTGTCTTAAAAAAAAGAAAAATTGTGAATCGTACCACATTGCGAGTTAAGCAAACGGGTTACATCCCCAGTCCTTTTCTCCTTTAACTCCACTTACACCCAGCACCAATGTAAATTTAGACAATGAGATCTTATTTCTTCCATTCACATGCATACAGCTGCTCAAGCAGCAACACACACAAAAACGTGAAGAGTGAGCGGTTGTTTGTCAACAACACTTTGGTACTGTGGCGCTGACAGTTGCTGCGCAGCCAAAGAAAAGAACATCTGAACAATGAAGTCAGGATGCTTCGGAATGTCTGTCATGCTAACGGGAGTTGTTTGCAGAGTACACGTGTCAGCGCTCACATATTTGCAGGGGGACAAGTGCTCAAATGAAACAAAAGACACTGAGCATCCAGAAATAGTTCCGGAGGGTGGGGGTGGGGGAAGCTTTATTACTGTAAGTGGGATCAGTTTTGCACTTCAATAAAAAGCGTTAGTGTCAAGCAAATTACACATGAGCAGCAGAGTCTTGCTTGACGTATTACACTAACTTTCTAATATGGTGGATATTGATTTTTTTTTTCCTTCTGCAGAACGCAGCGATGATGATTAAGATTTGACTAGACTAATCGTGTGAAAAGGCCACGTACTGACGGTAACACTGCAGTGGAATTATTTATAGGGTTTCAGTAAAGCGAATAAGAACCTGACCACCTGTTCCTCTAACTGTTTGTTGCGATAGACCACCATGAGTGTGTAACCCGACAACAGTTAAAGTCTATCCACCAGCACAGACGAGGGTGGTTTATGTGATCTGAAACACTGTCTGGGTCTGTCTGGTGGCGCACGAGAGCTTTACGGGAGAATTAATGCTGTTAATGATGTAAACATTGGGCCAACATTAGACTAACGTTACCTAGTATGTCACTGTTGATAGATATTGAAGGTAGTTAAGAAGGTATTAGGATTAGGATTAGGAGGAGGTAAGATCGGTCATGTTTTCCCCTGACATCTCTGTAATATTGGTGGAATATCTCTTAACATCTGGACAGCGTTTAAGACACTATAGATGATAGAAAATAAGTGAAAAATTTTGCATTTGTAGCACTGTTAATTCTCACTAATAAACATGACCATTAATAATTCACCAGGGCCGTGTGCAATGATTGGTTGCCTGTCTGCTTGTCCCACCCGCCTCGACCGGTTTACACGCGTGACCCTGGCCTGTCACTCAGCTAGGTGGATATAATGCTAATAAAGATACGGAATGGCTGCTCATTTTAAGGGAATGGCAGAGAAAGAGAGTGTGTAATGGGAAAGGCAAAAAGACAGTGGACAGTGCAAGACAGTTGACGTGGAAACTGCAGGAGTTAAAGGGCTGAAAAGTGACAATATGGTTGCTGAATTTTTGCTAAACAGGTAGGATCAGACAACAGGTATGTTTTATTTTCAATAGGATGTTATTAGTTTTCTGGAATATGCATCTGCTCTGTTGGTATGTATCTGCAGTGCATTTTATTGCCATCTTCCGACAGCAGTGATGCGCGTTCATGAGCTCTGGGGGAGTGGCTTTGGCAGTGGATTGTTTTTGTTGGATATATTCGAATTTCAGCCTGCTCAAGCTATCTTGTCACCATTACCAACCCTGTGTGTAAAGAATAGACAACATGTGCTGTCCGCGTCTCCCCAACCAGACTAGTTTACGATTTTTTTCTACTTTTATCTCACTGCACAGTTTTGTTTACATCTCATCGTGACTGAGTTTATTCCTATGTAAAAAATGTTTCAAATCTGTTGTTTTCAAATCTTAATAGTATGTGCGTGATGCAACGCCATTTGAAAACCCCTGCAGCGTGAGCCTCCTGCTCATATACTGCCCCCTATAGTTTTGGAGGTACCTTCATATTCCGTTTAAATTCTATTTTCCAAATTCAACCTTGAAGAATGTTGAAAAAAAAACAAACAAGTAACGTTAATGGAGAGTTGGCAACCCACAGCTGGAAACCACAGAATAAAATTAGAAGCATCTTAAACAATTTGGTTTCAAAAGTAAGGCATGTAACAGTGCAGTAATTGTTCTCTGCAACTCCTGCTCCCGCTGTAATTAATTCAGGTTCATTATACGCAGGTGATCAATGATAATGTTTATTGATCTCCAGCCCCAAGGAATGAGAGGGGTCACTTGGGAACACGCCACACAATTGACTGAAATCAATGCATTCACACCAATTGGGTTTGAGAGCCAATGGCAGGATGAGAAACGCTGACTGAGGTCACTCCTCCGCACTGGAATTGGAAAAGGGATCGCAGATGAGCGCGGGGGCCATTTACCTGTGACCTTCACCTGAACTCCTCTTGAGCCCTGAGGAAATTAAGCTGAATCAGCAGATCTGCACACTGAAAAAATGTGAAGCAGGACAGAGTGAAGTAAATCCATGACACATGGCAACACTATCAATGTGGGATGGCTACTGTTATAGTGGACATAAATCAATCAGTTCAACATTGTGATATAGAAAGTTGCCCAAATACCTAAAATTGTCAATAAGACACATACAAATGTTTTAAAATCATTGTGATAATTGTTCAGTCTCCATAAAGCATGTCAGTAGTGTGGCTTATACTGTAAGTTAATGCAGTCTGTCGACAGCTACAAGAAAACAGGTGGAACCATCACAAATCTGAAGGCCTCTAACATGTTATGTATCCCATTAGCTGCAACACATTTTTCATCTATAACTCACAATCTTGAACAACTTAATTTGGACAATGCCACTTTCAATCGTAATCTAATTTGGACTTTTTTTCAGCACACATTTTGGCCCGTCGTGGCTGGAAAACCCCCAGCGTAATCAGTAATATTAAAACGTAGTGCAGCACTTAATGGAGTGGACAACAAAATCTGTCATATCTGTGCTTTTTGAATTTTGTGCTTCATTACTTTCACCATAAAACGCTTCATGGAGTTCCTCGACCATCCGCATGCTGCCTTTCATTTGAGACTTAAAAGGACTGAGCTGTTCAATAACCTGATGGACTAATCAGAAAACAACTTTATTAACATTATTAGTGTTCTGGGATTTCAATACTTATTGAGTTACTGGTTGCTTTAACCCTATTTTATCTTAATGCTGTTTTAGGTATCCTTTTCTGACATTGAGCTTCTGTCACATCTATTTAATTTTGCTTTCTCAAATATTTGCATGTTGAATAAGTTGTATTAAAGCTGCAGTCAGTGACTTTTATAAAAGTAACTTTTTATCATATTCGTTAAAATAATCCCCTATTTCCCGACAGTAAGACATGAGACGGATAGACCTTTGGAGGAAGTCCGGCTCCGTTCTCGCCAACCGCTTCTTACGCAAAAAGAGGGCTAGAAGATTTAGACCGGTTCTGATCTTTTCTGATCCATTTAAGGTCTTCTCATGTCAGAAAAACGACTCGACAACTCCGAGGTAGTTTTGTAACGTAATTTGTTGACTAAACCTCATAAATGCATGAACATTGTGGTCGAAAGCTAATGTTATAAGAATCTTTTTTAATAATGAGGTAAATTTAAGGTATTAATATTAACTGCTGGACATTTAGAATAACATGGATCAGTTAGAAACATGAATTTATTTTAGCCAAAACTCTGACAACAAGTCAGGTAAAGCTATTTCAGGCCATATTTTAGTGGTTTCAACTTATCCAGTTTCTTGCTCTCTGTTGTGATTGATAAACCGGAAACAGCTGTCAACCTCTTATCAGGAACCAGGTCTGGGGGATCCAATAATGCAGAGCCTACAGGGAGCGTTCTAAATCGATAGTCCTTTTATTTACAATAGTCAAAACCAGGAATTCAAATGATGCGACAGTACAGATTAAGGATCAGGCAAACTTGGTAATCAGGAAACAAAACGAGATCAAGACACAAGGAACTCACGAAGAATAAACGCTGGACTGCTCACGGGGAAGATAAGACAATCTGGCAAAGGAGGAAGGGAACACGGGGGTTAAATACACGAGGGAGAGGTAGACAGTTGGACACAGGTGGGACGCATTAGGGAGAGGGAATAATCAGACACACCTTAGGGACAACACTTGACAGGACATGGGAAGTAAGACACAAACAGAACTTCAAAGTAAAACAGGAAACACCGAATGACCCTAACAGACGGACACTTTACACTAGCAGACCCTGACACCTCTTGTTTGAACCCTCTTATGATTAAAATGCAACTGGCTTGATTTATTTGAAATGTAGAGCGAGTTATTCCTTCCTGTCATTGTAATTAATCAGATGAAGCAGAGCTGGTGGACAAGCCTAATCCTGCTCCTGGGTTAATGTAGTGACAGGGCAGAAGGTAAAGAAAATCGGTGACGGCAGTGATGGAAACATGTCAAACACGACTGCTGTATCGCTGTGGACCACATGGACCTATCCATCATCCTTTCCACGCCATCAGTGCAGCACTATTCCTGCATATATTAGAAATTTATGTTTTTAATGTGATAGCAAATTATGCAGCCGCATTATTTCTTACTTCACTACAATAGCTGTCATTGCAAATATCTCAATTAATAAGATTTATTTTTTTATATTAATGAAACAATTTTTCAAAATGGGTTGAGGGGGAAATAGCAAATCTCTAACGGATTAAAATCATATCCATAAAATGCTAGGAAATAATTAATGTGAGAATTTCACATCTTTCAAGAAACCTTCCTCACCTAAATTATAGCCCTGAGTGCACCAGAGCACACTTATGCTTTAATCATTCTGAAATGAACAAGAATCATTAAACGTCAGCGCTTCGACGTGTCATCACAGGGAAACGGTAGGGACTAAAACTATCAAAGAAGCCTCAATGCATTTATTGTATTATAATCCTAATCCTAAACGGCCTTTGACTAACATTTTTATTTAAAAAGTACTTAAAAAACATACATAGTATTACAGTCATAATTAAAATATTGTCATCCACTGGTGAATTCAGAGAGGCAAAGGGGCACCCCCCCACTTCTGTCTACAGTGTCCTTTCAGTGGAAAAAAACACAATAAAGTGCCTTCTAAGAGGCCTTTCCAGTGAAAAAACGATGATAAGTAAGTTTTATTTCCATAACATTAAGTCCCACCCCTGCCCCAGGATGGTTTCTTAGGTTTTCTATGTAAAGATGTCTATGAAACTGTCACTGGTGGATTTCAGAAGGAAAAGTGTGTTGTGGTACATAAAAAACAACCCATGGACATGGTTAACAAGGCCAAAAATGATTTTTCACCAGAGACAGACTTTAAAAGGAGGTTAGACACAACCGTCTCTACCTAGTCAGCCTCTGTCTGTGTATCTCCTGCTAGATTTCCACCTCATTAATATACAAGACACCGAGATACTCAAATTAGACTTGGGCCAGTAACTCTAACCTGACCCGGATCGGACAATCAACCCTTTTCCATCCTTATCTCCGCTTCACACTCAGCTGTGACATGCCCCAGTGCGAGCTGGAGGCCACTGTTCTCTGAAGCCAATAGGACCACATCATCTGCAAAAAGCAAAACGTACTCCAGTTAAAAATTTGGATGTTGGGTGTCCAGTGTAGGCTTTTTGATGACAAAATTAAATGAGTTCCTACACTGCTTAGGTCATTTTTCTAACCACATTCTATGGGATGTCTGTCTCCATATATGTGTTGGAAACAACATCGCTGGTCACAGTTTCTTCTGGTTTTGGATGCATGCTCAAAACACTGTTGGCAAACACTGCAACTCCAGTTAAATACTTACTTACTAAAGAAAGGAAATACTTACTTAAGAAAGGAGCCGCTGGGAATAACGAGCTGACCACTACTTCTGATATCACACAGGACAATCAAAGTTGTCTGAGAGGCAAACTCAGACAATCATTTCTTCTGTAACGCCCACAAGAATAAGGTCAGAATCTTTAAATACATAATCTTTTTCAAGTGAGGGGCTGAAAGAAGGGAAACAAACAGAGAATCTTAAATGATTAATTGGCAGAAAGAAAAAGAGAAAAGAAAAAAATACTAGCCAAGAGTAATTGTTCTGAACTCTTTTGTTCTGCAGCCCCGACAGACAAACATTATTAATTTCCAGGTCATGAACATAACTCAGTTGTTTTCCCATCCATTGTGCGCCGCAAAGTCAACCAATCAATCTCGGAGCACTCACAGGGATTCATCTGGTAAGACTGCTGTGTCGCAGTACAATAACCAGTAATTGATATGAAGGGGCAGTTTAGGAAGAAAAGGGAGTACTGTGGGATGTTTTGTTTGTTATAAAACCTGCTAATGTTCCTTCGAGACAGGGAGGGATCAGAAGATTACAAAAGAAATGTATGAAAACACAGATATAAGAGAAGTAATGAAACAGAATAAGCCCTCGGCTGTCTTTACACATAGGAAAAGCTGTGAAATACATCAATGTGACGGGTGAACAGTGACGGTTATGTCAGATTACATTAAAATGCAGTTTTTGGTGCAGAAAATTACATTGCAATTTGTGAAATTACTAACACAAATGGCATAAAAGTAATGGCAATCTGAATACTTAAGGACGGTTTTTATATTACTTTGATACAAAATATTAAAAATATTGCACTTTATTAAGAGAAACGGGCTCAACAAATATATTTTTAATGTATCTTAATCATCATTTATCTTTAAGAAATAACAAATTGCTATCAAATTACTATGCAAATACTTGTTTGGCAAACTCAGCCTCGCAGAAACTTTTTTTTATCAGTCAAAAGAGATTAAAATTTTGTCATCATTTAAAAGCAAAAAACTGTTGTCATTGAAGTCACAAACAACAAAACCTGAGAGGAATAACTTTCTTTAATATAAGCAGTAGAACATAAGAAAAAAATTGAAGTTTAAATTGAGGTCAAAACATTTGGATCATGTGACATCAGTCATAAACTCAAAATATACCACAAATTAATTTTACACAAAATATATTTTTTGTTTTTGTTTTAGGCAGTTCAGATTTATTTTCAACTGTTATCTTTTTATGATCAGATTGGTTCTATTATTCTTTAATGCTATAAAAATGGGGCGAAGTCTCATGATTGACAGCTGAGCCCTGCTAACGCTAAGACTCCACCAAACGGATGCTGAAAATGGACACCTTCATTTTTGTCAATGGATTCGATCAGTTAAGAATTTTCAAATCTTCTTTTGCAAAACATAACCTGGTTTGTTTACCTCATAACTGAAAAAATACACACAGGCAATATAGCATCAACATCCACATTATATGGATCATTTCTGCTGTACATGTGTATGAAACTACTCCAAACGTTGTGTGATACACACCTGGTTCCAGACCTCTACATCTCTGCTCACATCTCATGACTTTTTGTGTGTCATTCACAGACAGGAAGCTGGTCTCTGAATGCACCAAATTCGCTTCTGTGAATGTTTGCTTCCTTTGATCTGCGTGTCTTCTGATCAGTCTCACATGCATTAAGCTGATTAATGCTGCAGGGCGTCACTTGATCATATTCTGGTGTTCTTTACATCCACTGTCCAGTTATTGAATTGAATTCTTCAGGCCATCTCCACTAGGTGAGAATGTAGCCCTTTTTACTCAGATTGTGCAATATGGCATCAACAAAAGTGGCGTAGAGAGAACACCGTCAACACAATGTGGTTTTAGAGAGCTGGTGTGCTGTAATGAAAGAGGAGGGGCAAGTGTAGGGTGACATTTTACAGTACGTGTTTGACTGTAGACAATAAAACATTTTTCATTCCTGATATTTGGTGGATGACACCGTCCTGTGCTCAAACATTCCAGGTTGTTCTTCCTCTTGCTTGTTAGATGTTAACTGCAGCTACCTACTCTTAAATCTTATGGTTGTGGATCACACTCGACAAAACGCCACAGCCTTATCAGAGCCATCGTTCCGGATCACCGGTTGCAAATGGATCTTAATGTAAAAAATACAACAGTGTTAGGGCCACAGTGAGAAAAAAATTAGAAACTTTAAGAATGATGGCTACATTTATGAGAATAATCTCAAAATATTACGTGAATAAAGTCTTAATGTTAGTGTGTTACTTTAGAGGACAGATATCAGCACCATAATGTAGGGTGGAGGAGAGCTGGGGGGTAATCACAGCTTACTGGACACTGACCGAGGACCTGCTTGCTCTGTTTATTTACACATAATCTTGTAAAAATCAGATTTTAATCTCTAAAATGACAAATTTTTTTCGCCTAAGATTACGACCTTTTTTTCTTGTAAATGTATGGCTATTCTAAAAATCTAAAACAAACAAAAAAAAAAGAAAAAACTTTTCAATTTGGCCTTAAAACTCCGTCATACAAAAACGACCTTTTACTCAGGTGGTGTTCTGCCTGGCCCAAAATGTATGGACCTATAGTTTTAGATCTGGATATTAGCAGATGGTCATCATTTTGAGAACTTTGGCGCCATTTAAAATGAGATCGAAGTTAAAGTGGGGTCGTGTGTGGGGTGTGGCTACATTTTGATTGACGAGCAATGATTTGCAAATCAGTGGTTATATTAAACAGCTGAGGAGCCACACAGAGATAGCCGAGTTTATCCGACAACCAACCAACATGGCTAGGCCATAAAGCCGGTCTCAAAGGTAAAGTCACGGAGGGTTTACACTCACACAGACAGTCGACTTGGCACCGTTACTACCTCCGATACCATCTCAGAGGCGCAACAGGCCCGTATCGAATGGGCTCGTGTCTCACTCAGCGAACATTGCCTGGAGTTTGTGTGAAAATGACTTTTATGCACTGCAGCATCCAATATGTTTATTATAGTGAATGAGAGCTGGAAGTGTAACTGAATTTGAAGAGAAAACGCCAGAGAAAACAAAACGAGTGTGGAACACATGTGTTGACTTGAGATTGTTTGGCATGGAAGCAACATGGCCTGAGGTCAACGAAGGCAGCAGTGGAG
>KV751375.1:3745187-3767898 GCA_001698575.1 Mola mola | reverse complement strand
ACGAGTTTCTTAAAGACTCAAAGAAGAAGAGAGTTACCACGAGCAGCTGCTGCAGATGTGTCACCTTCGGCTGGATGGCCTCATTAAAGAGCCTGCGACACACACACACACACACACACACACACACACACCTGTGCGCCTTATTAGCGAGCTGGCCTCTCGACCTCCCTCTCCAACCGCAGAGGCGGTGACACAGAAAAAGCCGAGCGACGACAGATTGTTGGGAAAATGAGTGTTTTAATGATGGGATGTAATGGAGTACATCCGCTCGGGTACTGCACCTGAGTACTTCATAATTTGGAGATACTTGTACTTCTATTTCCTATATTTCTACTTGACTTTGTTTTAAAGGCAATTTTTTCACTCTTTACTCCATTAGGCACATGTACACAGTACAAGTACATACACAGTACGAACTTACTGTGTATGTGTACGTATGATTACCTTTGCCATCTGGTCTGGTCCTTTTTTCCATTTGTTTGTTTGTTCGTTTGTTGGAAGGATTAATTAAAAACTGCTCTCATGGTATGCTTGCATTTTTCCAAAATACCCAACTCAAGTTTTAATTGGCTCACCGCCGAGAGAGAGAGAGAGAGAGAGAGAGAGAGAGAGAGAGGGAGAGAGAGAGAGAGAGAGAGAGCGAGAGAGAGAGAGAGAGCGAGAGAGAGAGAGAGAGCGAGAGAGAGAGAGAGAGCGAGAGAGAGAGAGAGAGCGAGAGAGAGAGAGAGAGCGAGAGAGAGAGAGAGAGCGAGAGAGAGAGAGAGAGCGAGAGAGAGAGAGAGAGCGAGAGAGAGAGAGAGAGCGAGAGAGAGAGAGAGAGCGAGAGAGAGAGAGAGAGCGAGAGAGAGAGAGAGAGCGAGAGAGAGAGAGAGAGCGAGAGAGAGAGAGAGAGCGAGAGAGAGAGAGAGAGCGAGAGAGAGAGAGAGAGCGAGAGAGAGAGAGAGAGCGAGAGAGAGAGAGAGAGCGAGAGAGAGAGAGAGAGCGAGAGAGAGAGAGAGAGCGAGAGAGAGAGAGAGAGCGAGAGAGAGAGAGAGAGCGAGAGAGAGAGAGAGAGCGAGAGAGAGAGAGAGAGCGAGAGAGAGAGAGAGAGCGAGAGAGAGAGAGAGAGCGAGAGAGAGAGAGAGAGCGAGAGAGAGAGAGAGAGCGAGAGAGAGAGAGAGAGCGAGAGAGAGAGAGAGAGCGAGAGAGAGAGAGAGAGCGAGAGAGAGAGAGAGAGCGAGAGAGAGAGAGAGAGCGAGAGAGAGAGAGAGAGCGAGAGAGAGAGAGAGAGCGAGAGAGAGAGAGAGAGCGAGAGAGAGAGAGAGAGCGAGAGAGAGAGAGAGAGCGAGAGAGAGAGAGAGAGCGAGAGAGAGAGAGAGAGCGAGAGAGAGAGAGAGAGCGAGAGAGAGAGAGAGAGAGAGAGAGAGAGAGAGACACACCTTCTGTTAATCTCATTCTGGATGAAACCCACAGCTGCACTTCATTTTGCTCTACTGGTGTTTTTTGTTTTTGTTTTTTTTTACTCAATTCAGATATTTACAGAGGTTATACGTACATTTTTTTCCACTTTGTTAGTGTTAGTTTCACTTCTGTATCTTGTATGTTGTGTTGGAATACATCATAATATGCAGGTGTTTCTAATACAGTGGCATACGTTTGTTTTGGTTTGACACTTTTAATATAAAAATGTAAATAGGTGTTTTTTGTTTTTGTTTTTTTTTACTCAATTCAGATATTTACAGAGGTTATACGTACATTTTTTTCCACTTTGTTAGTGTTAGTTTCACTTCTGTATCTTGTATGTTGTGTTGGAATACATCATAATATGCAGGTGTTTCTAATACAGTGGCATACGTTTGTTTTGGTTTGACACTTTTAATATAAAAATGTAAATAATCGTTAAGAAACAAAGGCTTTCTTGGTGTGCTTTCTGTTCATATTGTTCTGATAGTCATCCAGTTTGCACCCTCTCATCTTCTCACTTCTGTCTTTCCATCCATGGATTGCAGGGATTCTGTTTAAATCTGTTTTTAGTAATTGCATTATTGTTCTAAATGGGTGGAAACTACTCACCATTTTATTACTTTTCTCTATCAGAGAGTGATGGAAACTCTTGATGAAGAAAAGATAATGAATGTCATTTGTAAACAAAATGATGCCCCGCTCTGGACTTTCACACTGAACTAGTAATACATGTAATTTCTCTGTGTGACATGAAATCAGGGTCCTCACAAGTGCAGTAACTGGTGTTTCATGTAAATAAGGATAAATGTGTGTGTGGTTTTAATATCACCTTGATGACAAACATGGCTTCAGCGCTTCAGCCCTCCTCCTCCTCCTACTACTACACCTTTTCTTCAACAAACAGAGGCCACATCCACACAAAGTGCCAAAATCTGACGACAACACAATCTGAAGCACTGACCTTTTTGTTTTTCTTCCAGCATTTCTCTTCAAATGGACGGGTCACAAAAACAAGTGATGGATGGATGAACACTTTCACAGCAAAGCAGATGTGATGAAGCAGAAGACACACAGAGAACACAAAACAGAGAGCTTAGAATAAACAAAAATAAAGATGATAGCAGCTGTGACCTTCTTCTCTTTTGTCATGTGCTAATTTCAGCTAATCGTTCGTCATTTATTGGACAGAGTACAAATCCTGTGAAAACTCTAGGTTATTAAATATACTCCATTTTGGGGGATTAAATGCAGAAAATGTAACGTCTGCCCACTGTGGGACGATAATGTAATCATGCAGAACAAAAGATGCACATAGAGAAGGATCACGGGAGATGTTATTGTCATAGTTTAACATCCACAATGGTCTACGAAAAAACTGCTAAATAAATGCTAATCTTCATCTTTTTATTCACATTAATTCTTTGACTCGCTCTCTTTTCAAGTTACAGATAGCAAATGAAACTCACCGTCACCAGGGGCGTAAATACAGACAGTACAAACTTTGGCCCTGTTTTGTTCTTGTCTGCTGCATGAGGCACTTAGTTTGTTTTTATCTATGACTGTAGAGTGTTTTTGTGAGTTCCATCGGGGAGGACTCTATTTTAGTTAGCTAAACCTGATAGCTACAATGCTAAAGTGACACATTGATGCATATTTAATAATAAATTGCTAATCAATGTAGCCAGTAGATACTTTTTCAGTTATGTTGTAGCGCAGCGGGACAGTTGTATGGCACAGTAAGCTGAGAGAGAAAACACTACAAGTAATTTAATGATTTGCATTCAGTGAGAAGCAGCTCAGGGTAATTCACTCAGGTGTTGTTTAGCCGCTAAACTGGAGCAGCGTTTTGGTAAATTAGTTTTAAATCCCTAAACTAAACGAAATTACCAGAGCGGATCCAATATTAGCACCACTTCAGCATGTGATAAGGGAAACACATAAGAAGGAAACATCATACAACCATCTTATTAAGGTTTCACTGTGCTTTGAAACGTATTGAAAACTTTTTTTTTTTTCATAAGAGAAAAAAGTCGGTTCCATTTCTGACAATGTTGTTAGGCGTCCATGCAAACATCTGTTTAATATTTGGGTCTATAATTACCCTTATTACCGTTAAAAAAAAAAAAAAAAAGTGTAATTTTACAAGAAATCAGAATCAATCTTCAGTGTTCATACTTGTGGTCTGTCATTTTGAAATTAAATGGAAGAGTGGAACTCGTCTCGGTGTGTGTGTGTGCCAGCAGAGCCTCCGGTCGCAGCGACTGACTGATATTTGTCATCCTGTGAGGCAGCAGAGAGCTGAAATATTGAAGTCTTGTTTTTCATCACGGTGAAATTACAGCAGCAAACACGGACACAACACACACACACACACGCGGAGTCATTCACTCACAGCAAATTACTTCTGTGGAGAAACATGATTGGGGAACTAACAGAGCCATTGCTTGTGGGTCCATGACAAATCGGTCACACGGAGGTGGTCGGGACAGTGTGGGCGGCTCCGACCCCTCGAACCACGGTCCTGGATCGGGTCTGTGGTCAGGTTTAGGCAATAAAAGCTCTGGCCCCAGAAAATAAAGATGTTCAGTATTGACATCAACAAATTTGCTCATTAAAAGCTGTTGCATATAATATTGGAGACAAGGCTTCAGGGTGTGTGTGTGTGTTTACCACTGACTGTGTAAACAACATGGATGAAGAACCCGGCCCTCCAAACTGATGCCAAAGCAGACGTGCATTCTGTCTCATTTCCAGCAGGGGGCGCTCCCAACGGTTGCAAGAAAAATTCAGAATAAATGGGCCTCTGTGTAAACATGACCGCCCCCCCGTGTGTTCAGGGTCTGAACCAGGGTCAGTTTAAACTCTTGAATGTGAAAACGTTGGCCCTGTTTTGTAGTGTCGTCTAGCCAGCAGAGTTTAAGGCCAATGCTTCGTATGGCAAACTGAATCACGAGCATGCAGTTCCACGGTAAAGCCAATCTAGAGGCTTCCACCGGGTGACATGACCGAGGGTTTACGTTTGCTGTTTACCACACTATACCACAGTTCTGAGTCCATCTCCGTCCATTTTGGGGGGATTACAGAGCAGTCCCGCTCAGTAGGTTCAGTCTTCAGCTGCGCTAGCAGAACACTGAGTGTTTCCCTTTGGACTTCAGACCATTTGAATTACAGTGTTTTCAAGGGGAAATTTTGCCTAACGGTGTCAAAAATAAACTACATACCTCAGCTTTAGGTAAAATGTTGTTATTCTTGTGCGAGTGTCTCTATTTTGTGCTACTTTAAACTTTCACTCCACTACATGTTGCATCAGAGCCAAAGTAGCACATTTTTAAATGAATTTATGTTTATAGGCAATAAAAACACTAACTGTGATGACCAGAAAAATATTGAATATTGGATGTGATCATTGTTGAGTATGATAAACAATCAATCTACAGTATACAGTAGTAGTGCATACTTGTAAACATATATAAATTTACTTATACTAGTGGTATTGGTACTACGTATATATTAAAAGCTAAATAACAAGTACATTTAATATCAAATACTTTGTACTGGTTCACTTTTACCAACGTAATTTTACAACATGATGTCTTTACTTTAGCTTAAGGTACTTTAGGTCACACTAGTTTATTTCCAAAGTTCTCTTGGTGAGTCGCTATGAAATGTTCAGCTCATGTCTGGATCAGCATCAGGCAATTGTGGTGAAGAGCACCTGGAGCGGAAGGAAGAGAGTGCGCTTATGTTTTCTTTCAGGGACCTTTTGCGCCACCTAGAGGCCAGTTAAGGTCCGTGCAGGTTCTAATCTGCCCCCAGGGCCTCTGAGATGAAAGAAGGGAGGGAGAAACTTGTATCACTTAGAAACTTGGTGCTTGAGGGTGCTAGACTTTTTGAGTAAGAAACTGGTGATGATGTTTAATTTTTTTGACATAATTAAATTAAACAATATGGTGATGAAAAAAACAAACAGTCTGAAATATTATCTTCACAGGAAAATGGAGGAACATGAAACATTTGCTTTTTTTCTAGGGTTGCAGCATCATAAATATGTTAAAATTCAAATCTTACCCTCTATTCTGCATTTGCTTTTTGTGTTTCATAAAGGAGAAGCTTGGATGGTCCACGTGTTGTTTTGCAATGCGTTTATCTCTGTTTTACGCCTCCACGTTTCAGTTTCCTCGCAGGTGTGATACAGTGCTGACAGGAAGATGAACGGCATCAAGCCGCACGCTCAAATGTCAACAGGAAGTGCAAGTCCAACACATATGTCTCCTGTTACACATGATACAGCCGGTTTTACACTGTGCAACTGTATTGTTACTATGGCTTCATGTTGTCATTTCAAATTTACTGCATCATTTAAAAAATAAAAAAATAAATCAATAGCAATATATTTACTTTGCATAGTTACTATGCTTACAAGGGGATTTTAATGAGATATATTGTATAGTGGTGCATCACCGTCACCTCAGAGCAAGAAGACCCTGGGTTGGAGTCCCTGGTTTGTATATCCGCCCACTGATCACATGATCACTCTGACGTGACTGCGGATGGTTGTTTGTCCTGTGCTGAGCTGGCGACTTGTCCAGGGTGTGCAACCTGCAAAGGCTCCATCCGTCCCCCCTAACAGGATAAGCGTTAGCAAACGGATGGATATTTATAAGATACGTCCAAGATTTTAGTTTTAGTAAAAAATGAACCACTGTTACGAGCAGAGAGCGAAGAAGCAGCAGAGTTGACACATTTCGGAGATATCGCGGGAATTCAGCACGCTAACCAGCCAGGTCTCGTAGTACCACTTTGTTCCACCAGAGGTGCCATTGCACTGGTTTAGCTTTCAGCTACGAGACACACAAGCGTCACAAGCTTCACAGCTTTCATCCAATTAGCAAACAAAATGAAATTTACACAATGTCCCGAACATCTATTTTCCTTACTAAACAGAATAATACAAAAGGACACCCGTTTTTTCACTCAACACTGATTTTCTGAGTAGATTATTACTGATTATTTAGATTAGATTAGCACAGCATGTAATAAATACTTTGCAATAAAGCTAAAGAAATGTGTTTGTTTAGCTTTGTTGTTAGTCAGAAGACAGCAGTGGAAAGTAGAAAAAGGTAGACCAGAAGCACAGTAAAGAGTCTGTAAAAACATTAGTTTTTACAGGTTTTGAGTCAAATATTTTTTGTAAAACGATATACTTTGAAATTTTAGAGGCTAAAAGATGGGAAACAGGGCTTAGTTTGAAAAATTCCATAATTCTCCTGTTAAACAAAAATTGCCATAGGGGTCTTGGTTTGTCTTTCCACAATCATCCGTCAATTAATCAAGTAAATCCTAAATTCCCAGAATGAAATGTGAAAATATCCTATTGCTACTTGCTGTTTTTTTGTTTGCTGCTGAAATTCTGACATGATGTCTGTGTTTTTGGAGGTCAAACTCCTTTAAAGTCCCATTAAGTTGTCTTTAGTCGACATTATTCACCACTTTTCCCCCTTAAATACAAACGGCATGTTTTTCCCCACTTCTCTACTCCAACACTTTGTAATGTTCCAGATGTATTTTACACCATTTCATCCAACATCCAACATCCTTTACATCCAAAATACAGCAGTTGTGGTTCAGAACTTTGAGGCTTTTGCTGGAATTCAAAATAAAGTTTGCAGATTTACATCCAATTGATGCCAATTCTCAAACAAATGGTGCCAAACTTACTCAGGATGGTCACCTGGATGGCTGCAGCACTCACATCTTCCACACACAGCAAAAAAAAATATATTAACATATCGAACATGTCTCACTTACATCAAAATTTTTGTCATTATATTTCATGTAATCTAGCAGGCCTCACTCACGAATACAGCCGACTGAGAAACTCTGGCCGGATCGAACATTACACAACGCCGGGAGGATTAACGCCCTCCTGGCTTTAGGTAAATAATGAATGATATCAAAGGTGATGCTTTTATTATAACCTCTGATGGGTTTATGAGCAGGTTTCTTATTTCAGTGGGACAAAGGTCACCAGGTGGCACCTCTGGTTTACATGTTGGTTTCATGGCCCTGTCAACCAATCTGCCCAATCTCCAGTTTAATTTTTTCACTTATTGTACCATTTCAAACCTCGTCAGCTCATCTCATCCTTTCATTTCCTCTCATCATTGGCCCTCTAGACGCCACACAGGAAGTGACATGGTCCGCCCTGGTGTCGCTGCCACCACCTCTCACCTCTCACTCATGCGAGCTGCGTGCAGTATCTCGCCTGCAGAGAGGAACTGTGGCCGGTATTGAGGTTTCTCCTCCCCTACCAGCGAGTGATCCTTCCTTACTGGCTCCCCTGACATCCCCCCCTCCATGATTATCCATCAATCCAGACACCTGAAGCAGCAGACATGAGTTTACGGAAACTGAGTGAGTATGTGTGTGTGTCGGAAACAGCTGCACTTTGCTCATGTTTACAGTCAGCCGGTGTGTGGGCGGTTTGGTTGACTGACTGTCAAATGCTGCTGTGTCAGTTAGAGCTGTGGGTGGGTGGAGGGTTACTTTACATTTTACTGATCAATTCTGACATGCAATTATCAACCTTCAGCTGAAATGATTTGTGCTGAGGGAAAAGGACCCGGCCTTTTATCCTTTTGGCCACGTGGGGACAGTATTAAACACTTAAAAACACTTAAAAACACAAACTCAACTCAGGAGCTGTTGTGACAAAATTCCTGTCAGTTCATTACCTACTTGTGATCACTTGTGGGTTTCGAGATGCAGAGCAACAGATGTTTGAGGAAGAATGACACAAGCAAACTGCAGGGCAGGGAGTTGACTTGTCGTTCTTGCAGATCCAGATCTCTTAAGAAGAAGTGAAGAAAGGTGTACTAGATGCCAGGAGCTGTTACCCTCAGAGGCTGCAGGTTCTTTAAAAAAAAAACCCCCAAAAAAAGTCATTTATACCACAAAAGATCAAATGCTGTTGGAACAGTGACGCTCAGTCTTAACTTCATTCGTTTTAATGTTAAGCGAGTCTAATCAACGGCACAATGTTAATTTCATTTATTTGATTCCACTTGGCTTTATTGTTCTGTTTGCATTCTTTTTTGTTTGTAACTTGAAGAATTCTCATTATGTAAACTTATGATACTGAGATAAACCAGTGTTAAAGATATACGCTGCATAAATAAAGGTGTCGGCCGAGGTATCAGTCCTCTCGTTCTGTTTTCTATAGTGTTTTTGTGCTCTGGTGCCTTGAATCTCACAACATTAGAGTTTCCCTGTGTGAATAATGAGGTAAAGTTGTTTTAATCTTCAGTCAACTCCTGAAAAATGTCCATTGAGTAATAAGATAAATAAAATAAGAGCAGAACTGGTGAGTAGAACTTCCCTTCTTGCGCCACATGATCAATTTCAAAAGTTGGTTGTTGTACAAAACAGTAAAAAAAAGAGGAGGTTGATATTACTTTGGTGGACCAACATAGCAACATTTTTGTGCCACATAAGAAGTGTTTCCTCTTTTTCTCTAACTGTTCCCCTCCCAAGGTTTCAAGTGGCTTGGGAGCCTCTCCAACCTCTCCTTCCGCCGCTCCGCTGACAAATCGACCTCGGCCAAGTCGTCCCCCCCAAGGCCCGAGGCAGGAGGAGGCCCCGACTGTGGCGCCGCTGCCGTGGAGATGACGGTGGACGACATGGAGGCCATGCGGCCTCGCACCGCCAGCTACGTGCGCTCCAGTGACAACTACACGCACATGGGCACACTGCCGCGGCTGCTGATGAAGAGGAGGGACAAGAGCGGCAAAGGTGAAGGAGCCAGAGTCACAAACAACACTTGGTCATGTTTACAGGAGAACTACAGTAATGTCAAGAGAGGAACTATTTCCCCCGACTTTGAGGGTCTTAAACTCCTATAAACGAAGCAAAATCGGCCCTGCTGAATTGAGGTTTCCTGGAAAAAGAAAAAAAGGCCATTACAGATTTTTCTCTTTATCGTTGAACCAAATAAAATCACAGAAACAATCAGGCTACAAGATTTGATCTGGATTCAAGAGAAGGAGAAATCCGCCTTCAGTAGGTTATCTGGTAACGTGAGAGCTTCAGTCTCAGAGGAGAATTCTGGTGTTTTTCATCCTAAGCCTTTTTCCTCCTGAGGGTCATTTTGAGGGTTAAAACACCATAAATTAATCACTTTATTCAGCACCAACAACGCAAAAAGTGTATGTGTGTTTGACTCAATGACTGTTTTAAAATGAATGTTTGTACTGACTCTTGCTGACAGAACACTGATGGGACACTGTTCTCTCACTGCTTTCCGATGTTCACAAAAAAAAGAAAAACAAATTTGAATTGGAATAAATAGAATTAATGAATTTGTCCATTTGTCACCATCGGAAAGCAGCAGAACACAGCGTGACCTTTGGTCCCCCCCTGTGACATTTAGAGCCTATAAGACCAGGAAGTCAAACTTGACAAATACCAGTAAAGTGAAATAAAACGTCCCCATCTTCTTCAGTTGTTCAGCAGAACGCTGCTGCACTGATGATTCACTCGAAAACCTTTTGGGTAAACTTCCTTCCTTTAAGCCTGGTTCAAGCAATACCAAAGTTTTTCACCGAGACACACCTGGTTGCCCCCTCTTCTCCTGCAGGAGCCCCCAGCAGCAGTAAAAAGGATAAAGACAAGAGCTGCGTCAGAAGAAGTCAAAGCCAGAGACCCGCCGGGAACCAAGACCGCGAGCCCCGGAGAGTCACACCGGCTGAGACTGAGGCTGGGACCGGGACCAAGGCTGGGGCCGAGACTGGGACCAAGGCTGGGACCGAGACCAAGGCTGGGACCGAGACCAAGGCTGGGGCCGAGACTGGGACCAAGGCTGGGACCGAGACCAAGGCTGGGGCCGAGACTGGGACCGAGACTGGGACCGAGACTGGGACCGAGACTGGGACTGGGACCAAGGCTGGGACCGAGACCAAGGCTGGGGCCGAGACTGGGACCAAGGCTGGGACCGAGACCAAGGCTGGGGCCGAGACTGGGACCAAGGCTGGGACCGAGACCAAGGCTGGGGCCGAGACTGAGACCAAGGCTGGGACCGAGACCAAGGCTGGGGCCGAGACTGGGACCAAGGCTGGGACCGAGACCAAGGCTGGGACCGAGACCAAGGCTGGGGCCGAGACTGGGACCAAGGCTGGGACCGAGACCAAGGCTGGGGCCGAGACTGGGACCGAGACTGGGACCGAGACTGGGACCGAGGCTGGGACCGAGACCAAGGCTGGGACCGAGACCAAGGCTGGGACTGAGACTGGGACCAAGGCCGAGACTGGGACCAAGGCTGGGACCGAGACTGGGACCGAGGCTGGCACCAGTCCAACCTCTGTCCGTGATCCCGGTGAGGCCACAAACACCCGCAGCTCCGTCTCTGCACCCCCCGCTGCCGGAGAGGATGTGGCGTTATCTGGTGGCCACAGTGGCGCACTTCAGCCACGCGCGCACATGTCTTCATCACCTCCGCGCGGACGGAAGCAGGGTGGCGAGTTCGAGTCCGGACCAAAGGAGGAGGCAGAGGGCAGAGAACTGACGGACGGAACCTCTGACAGCGTTGGCAGGTGATTCTTTTTCTTTGACAAAGTTACAGACAGTGTGAAGGTTCCCTCCCTCCTCATCCTCCTCTGCGTCTCTCCTGCACGATATAACGAGTTACAGTGGAATATGTGTGTGTGTGCACGCACGGGCAGGCCTGTGTCTGCAGGTCCAGCTCCCCTCTCTGGTTCACTCTGTCTGCAGTGCAGCTCTTCCCTTCTTTGCTCTCTTTGTGGTTTGTGAGTGTGCGGAAGAGTCCCGCACGTCCGGCCCAGCAGCGCGTGTCCGCTCACTTATTGGCTACTGTGAACTCAGGTTCAGTTCAGTTTTCATCAGGTAAACGGGTAGTTTGATCCCAACTGATGTCATATATACATTATATCCCAAAAGAGAATATGGCGCAATTATGGATTGTTGGCCAGATAACAAAAAGCTTCTTTTCTATGTTTACCCTTTAAAAAAAAAAATCTTTTTCACAATAAACACACAATGAAAACACAAATATCAACCATAAAGAGTGACAGACATCCCCGGTTAAAGGTGAATATCAAAAATAAGACAGATAAACAGAAGTAGAAATGCGTGTTGTGCTGTGACAGGACGTAGCAGACGTCTGTAATCACTGCATCATGTGCAGGACGTGCAGCAGCCGTGCAACACTTCTTTAATGCACCAGTAAACAGACCGTGCTGCACCAGGGAGGGGCGCGCACACACCGAGTGGTGTCTTCAGGAGTTGTTTTTAGTGCTGATGCGTCACAGTTCTTCTGACTCTTTGTCCCTCGTTAGTGTCACAGCCTTCATTACAATGTGCTGCAAATGACCTTAGGTGCAGCCATTAATTCCGATGAATGTAGGTGATGATCTCTGAACCTGCACTGTGGGGGGGAGATAAACATTTAAACAGACATGTTTAGCAGCGGGCTGTTTTAAAGGAGCACGCTGGTGTTTTTTAATCCGAGTCCATATTCTGTCTGGTAACATGGAGGAAACACCTCTGAACAAATCTGAAACAAAGTTTGTCCCGTTGGCGATTTTGCTTGATATTATGTGGAACAGCTGGAATGCTGAATGGTGCTCGGCGACCTTCTTCTCATCCCTCTGAGCCTCACGCGTCCTCAGTTTGCTGTCCATAACCGTCACATTCTTACAGGATGAACGACGGCGGCAAATATGTCACATTTGTTCAGCAGCTTGAGAGGGGGATGGGCAGCTCTCCTGCCGGGGGATCTTTTAACATTCCCGAGCCTGCTGCCGTGATGGGACCCTTTGATCCCGCCTCTGTGGCGGTGCGCAACCCGGCTGAGCTCTGGGCCCCACGAGGCCCCACGAGGCCCCACGAGGCTCATCGTGCAACGGGGAGCTGCTGCTGATAGATCTTGAAACTGGTCTGCGAGCGTAATTGCCCCCTTGGCAGGAGCTTTCAAGGCCGAAGCTGCAGCACGGCGGGGCTTTTTGTTGACACGCGATCCGGGTCCAACACGAGCATTAAAGCGTGAGTGATGGCGCTTGAGGGAGAGTTGAGAGGCCGGCTGCACGTTCACTTGCACTTATAAGACCAGATCCAGCAGCACGTGCGTTCTTCCACACAGTGTCCGCAGCCTTTCTCCTGTCAGCCGTCACCGTTCATCTCTTTCTCCTCCTTTCTCTGTTTCTCTGTTTCTTCAGGTACGCGGAGCCGGGAGACAGCCAGGGGGAATACGTCCAGGTAAGGCTGCTCTGTCCGGGTGTGTGTGGCTCACAGACGGTCCAGTGCCGTCGGTTTCCTCTCTTCATCACGTCATCACGTTATATTGTCGTCCGTATCACGCACGTCTTCCAACCGGCGGAGCGCTGTTAAAGGAGCAATATGTAAGCTTGTGGTAATAAAGAGGTACCGCAGTCCAATTTCGAAACGGAAGAGAGGGCTGTTTTACCCCGCCCCCTCCTCCCTCGACTCAAAGCGCCCCGGGGTCTTGTCCTGGGAAGTTTAAGCAGGACAGCTTCAGATACGTGTTAGCGCCCTGGAAAACTGGAACCAAGATCCAAATAATCCAGGAGGCAAATCGCATGTTTTTGACCAAGAGGGGCTGATGATCCTTCATAGCTGTCTTTGTTGAATTTAGCACGTTGTTTGTATGTGGCTTTGAGCGTTTACTTTTTCAATCAGTGATCTCATTCTGCCTTTAGCAGGATGCATCTTCAGAAGCATCTGAAGATCGCTGCTGCTGAATTTGGAAACTCTAGTGCCGCCCCTGGAAACTAAATATACGCCGTACACGCCACTGTTTTAGCAGTGGGACTTTCCACTGTAAAATATGCTGACATTCTGTTAACTGTAGGTAATCTTACACTACAGGGAATCACTTCATTTTTTCTTTTTTTGCTGGCCTAAACATTAGCGGATAGTTTCAGCAATGTTTTTCACTGTGGTGAAGAAGATCTGATTTCCCAGAGTGAAAGCAGTGTTACTTGTGTACAAATGACATTTTTGTGGCCTGATCGCAGGCATTTCCAATGCCTTAGACCCAACCAAACTCCTTTTGAAGATTTATTCTGACTAAAAGAACATTAATGTCCCATAATCCTTTTCATCTAACCTGTAACACTCTACATCACACTGAAGCCGTACATAAAACACTCTTTTAATATGATACGATGTTCTCATCACTTTTATACACTTTATTTATAACATTTTAAAGCGCCTTTTCATGGCTTTATTGGATCCAGTGATCTTGACTTTACGACTTGAGTATACGAGGCATGCTGCAGTCACGCACGTGTGTCTGCTCCGTCCTCTCCCTGCGTTATTGAATTTGATTTTTTATTGTGAGCGCTCAGATGTAATTGTGGCCCATTATTAGCCCCCAAGTCTTAAACAGTTGTCCTCAATTTCTGCAGGCTCACTCTGCGTTTTAGCTCTAATTCAGTCTGCCATTTAGCTAATTGAATTTGGAGCGTTGCGCGTCAGGGCCGTGCAGTACGCGCCGCAGCCACTAGGCGGTGCCGTACACTCCCTAAAGGATCTTCAGGGACCTTGGAGGTGGATGATTCATGCTGCCTGTGTATCATAAACATCATAAATCGGCAAGAGGAACGAGACAGCGAAGCTCAAACAGGAAGGAGTGAAAGAAGGAGAAGAGAGGGGGGAAGGAAGCCGAAGTGAGCGCTGGAGCTCCTGGGATCTGTTGATTTATTGATTTTACATCACAGGCAGGGCGGTAAAAGCTTTCTCCTCTGACCCCGGCACGTACTCGGCTTGTAAAACCGACTGCATGTGACCACAACAAACGGACTGTTTAGTCAAATCCCGCAGCGCCGCCTGCTTAGTTTACATGTTGGAGGCGCTTTTGTTTTGCTTTATTCTTTATTTTTTTGAGTTTCTGGTTTCAAACTCTCCACAGATACAATCAAAGTGTTTGCCGATATCAGACAGACGAGAATACAGACTTGTTTTAGGACTGTTTTTAAAGGTTAAATATGATATTCTCAACATTATTACAGCACAAAGTTTTCATTAAAGGTTCCATGTTTGATAGTTGGTGATTGAAACAGGAACAAAGCCTATTTGCTACTGTTTGTGTTGTAATCTGAGCTTTTTTGGCTCCTGATTCATATTTCTCTGCCCATTTTGACAGTTTAATATGAATTTGGCGATGAAAAAGATTTTGACACAGGCTGCCAAGTTGAAAATGGACGTGGGGAGGACAGAGGCAGACTTGGATATGGACAAAAGCAAAAGAGACATCAATGTGACATCATCCACTGGTCAGGGTGACTCCACTCTATCTTTATGTAGGAAATAGTGTTTTGTTGCCGTATTAAAGTTCAAAATATCAAGTAATTAAACATAAATCCTTTAAAAAATAACAGTTTACGGGTCTGCATGGGTCCAGTTTTGATAGTGTGCCCGGATCTGTATATCTATCTATACCCATAATTATCACTAAATCAAACCCCCGGACCCGTTAATTTAAGTCCTGCGACCCGACCCGAGGACCATAATTAAACTGGCAGGTTTTGACTGGTGTGTTGTTGAAAAGTGTCGCAGCAGCTGCTGATCTGGTTGCTATGCTAACACCTAAGGGACTGTTTTACAGGCGGCAAAGCCATTGATGACATTTTTCTCCCAGCCTGTCATCAAGAAAAACTTTTCCCAAATGTCCATTATCTACGACGTTTTATCCTCCACTGGCTGTTTTTGTTTTCGTAGCTTCCGTTTTCATGCAGCTAGACGACGCAGCGCACCGTGACTTGTTTTTTGCCCAATGTCATGGGGTGAAAGATTGTTGTTGTCTTTCACAATAAACCAATACCGGGCTGATTTGGCTTGATAACACGAGTCATTCAGATGGTGAAATATTGCACATAATTTTTCTTTTCTGCTTTCTCCTGAAAAACAAGCAGGGTTACTGCGGGTTACTGGTCACGCAGCAGGCTGCCAGGCAGCTGTTTCCGACCACAGCAGTTGTCGGTGGTGTGTAGTTGCATGTTAACCCCAAAAGACGGCAGCAAAAAGCTCACATTGATAGCAGAATAAGTTCCTTTTTTTTTTTTTGTATATGAGAATATAAACTTGTATTGAGCAGTAGATAACTGACATTTACTCTACTCATATTAGCAGCATGCATTTAGATGAGTTATTTAGGGCTCACAATGTCGAGCATTCGCTTTGTTTTCAGTCATTTTCAGAGCTGTGTGCATGTGGAACATTTTCACAGGAACTTGTCTGTTTTTAGGAGGGCCGCTGTCGTCTAAAACACACCCGGCTGGTCACACACACGCACAGAAAGCTCGCTAAATATCTGCCTGACTCTGCACTTTAGCCGGCCCATGTTTTGATTCTTAAAAGTGCATGAATCATTTATGTTGGGAGTGATGAGGTCATCGTTTCAGGAGAGGCGGTGCAGGAAACATTGGTTGAACCTCCGCTGTGTGTTAAAGCCCGTCGGGCAATTTGGGCTGGATGAGCTCATGATGAGTGTTGTGGCTACTGCTGATGTGAGTTTAGCTGCAGGGACACATAAAACAAGCTGCTTTTTGTTTCATCGGGGCGGAGAAGTGACTTAACACTTTAATAGAGCTGCAAAAAACAAAGACATTTTCGTAGTATTTACCACATCTAATCTTGACCCCACCACTTTAAATAAGAGAAAAAAAATCCTCCCCACCGCCCCACCCGCCGCTCCACCCGCTCCGCGAGCGCCGCCAGCAGTCGCTCCCATTTGTCTGAAACATTTATGACAGCTGATGTTTAAATCAGGAGCTGGCCTCGGCGTTTGCTCTTATAATAGGAAAGAGCAGACCAGTGACCCCCTTCCCCCACCAGGTTTGTCACGCGCGCAGCGGCTCACAGGTGCACTTTTACAAACTCACACATATCGTTTGGAAAAACCTGTCACACTCTGGGAAGGTGTTCACCGTAAATTCTCCATCATTGTCAAGCAGGTCAAGCAGCCTGTGAAAAGCAGCCTTAAAGGGTCAAGGTTGGCGGGTAAATGACGTGTTTGCGTGCGGCGTCTCGCTCCCTGGTGGCGTGCGTTTGTTTCCTCCTGCAGCCCGGCCCTGCTTTGTCTCCCGTCGTGTTTGGTGGCGTGGTGCAGGAGGGTGGGGGGGTTCAGCTCCTGTGAGGTTTATTAATGTACGTCTGGTGCCAGACTGTATAAAAAACATGCCCCTGTGTGCGTGTGTGTGTGTGTGTGTGTGTGTGTGTGAGGGGGCTCAGCTGTGCGTCTGTGTGCGACGGCATGTTTGATCATGTGAATCTTTTGAATTTCCAAAATCCGTACGTGTCTGTGTGCCGCCTGATTAAATCAGGGAAGTGCCCTGTGGGTGTACATGTGTGTGTGTGACTATTACAGTGTATTGAATTAATGTGGCGCCTCTGTAAATGAGAGGGGATGTAAACTGTCAGGCCCTCGGTAACACCCCCCCACCCCTGCAAAGTCTTTAATTACTGATCCTTTACTGTTCAAAGAGCAGAGACACACGACTGCACGCTGAGGCTGTCGCAGAAGCAGATTTTTAAATTTTTAAACAAATAATGATGCCTGAAACAGAGTATGAGGGCCATAGCTAGTAATAAACATCACTTTGAGAATAAAGTCGTAATGTTACGATAATAAACTCCAAATATTATGAGAATGAAGTCATCATTTTCAATCTCAGGAGAACAATCATCTGCATCATAACGAGGCCGGTGGAGAACTTTGTGAAGTTCTACTTTTGTACAAGCTTCACAAACAGGGAAATTCTTCATCTTTTGGCACATCAGCATCACATCGTCATCAGTATCAGGACTTTGAAAAGAATTTGCAAGAAACTGTCCTTGTTCTGAAGAAAGAACTACATGGATTTGGAGGAAATCGCCTCTGTTCTCGAGGACTAAATGCTGGGGAGCGGATTTGTGAGGGATACAGGCTGTCCAAGGACCCGCCTGTTTTGTTTCGGCATAAAATTTCGCAATGTTACGACTTTACTCTCAAATTTAACGAGAAGATTTTCCTTTTTCTCGTTAGCACGTAACTTTACTCTAATGTGGCCCTAAAACAACTCTGTTGTAGCTACTCAATCCTTCAATACAACGTAAAGCATTAGAGCCACTAGAGCAGCAACCCTGACTGAAAGCATGTTTGTCAACCAAAGTTTGAGTCTTAATTAACACCGGCATGAACAACCAGCCGCCGCCTCAGACGGAGAAAAGCTATTTCTGTCATTTCGTGCGCCCTCCTCCAAGGTCAGCGTGCTCGTGCCACCGAGCAGCAGGCCAGGCGGACAACAGGGCCACATCGATCCGTCCGAGACGCTTCTTTATTCGCTTTATTCGCGCTGGAGATGTGTCTGCGGTTGCTACAGCAACACGTTCACCTTGAGTCATTTCACTGCCATTAAAGCGGCTGATTTTTAATTGTTTCACACCCAAACAAACATTTTTCTGCGCGTCTGTGCGGACAAAGTCACAGCGTTTCCCACCAGGCCCCACTCTCCCTCCCTTCCCAGGCTTTATTATGACCCGCGGATGTTTCAAACGGGCTTTGAGACGCATATCTGATGGTTCGATACGGATTAACCAGACGCTGAATGGGTGGGGGCGGGGGGGCGACCAGCCTGCTAAAACACACTGATGACAATCAGAGACACACACGCAGATCATTAGCTGCAGCCTCCGAACCTCCAGCCGAGGCCGAGCCTTTGTTTTTAGACATGCACGTGTGCACACATAAAGACATGTGTGCTCAGATAATCTCAGTCTGCCTTCGGTGTTCCCCTTTTCATGTGCACACACACACACACACACACACGCTCCTTTTATCAGCGGGATGCTCGCAGGCACAAGCAGGGATTCTCCATTGTGCTCCCTATCAGCCTGCAGGATGGGGCTCGCTAATTAACATCTAACTGAAGGCCACCTCCAAGCAGAGAGGAGAGGCAGAGATGGAGGTCTGGAAGGAGGCGGGAATGGACACGGGTCAGGCCGGTGATGGCAGGAGAGAGGGTGGGGGAGGGGGGGAGGGTGACCAGAAGGCTTGGAGAAAAAGGCCAAACGGCAGTAACAAGCAGAGAATGAAGGGAAGAGGGATGGAAGGGTAGAAACAAAGGAGGGATGAGGCGAGGAGGGGAAACGCAAAAGGAGAGGCGATTCAGGGTGAAGTGTACCAGACTGACGCGAGAAGGAGAGTTTCTTTCGTCTTCACACAGGCACAGAACGGGAAGTCGCAGCCATTTCTCTTTTTCCAGCCGTGTCCGAGGAGAGTTCGGTCTGTTGTTAACGCGTCGGGAACGATGGAGCCGTGGAAGTTGGGGCTCGCCGATGCGCTGCGCAGCGGGATAAATAAGCACGTTTGTAAGGCTGGCCATAATGAAATCGATGATAATCGGAATATATTGGCGCACGATCTTTGCTCTCACAGTTTGACTCTTATTTGTTTGATGAATTGCAGGATAAAGCTGAGGCCTTGCAAACTGCCGGCATGGTTGTGTTGCACATTTATCAGTGCTACAATAGATTTTATAGTCTTGCTACTTTAGTCTAGTTAAAGTGGTGTTATTGTTGTCACAAAGACAGCGTTAAAGTAAAAGCACCCATAAACATTGTAACCAGGAATCCCGGGTAGAGTACTCAGATGGCTCTGAGTACCTCATATGTACTTATCTAAGTACTGCGTATTCTGTCCTTCGTCCATTTTTATTGTGTGTCTGTGTGGGTTATGTGTGTATGCATGAATGCGTGTAAATATAATTGGTTGTGCTACTAAAGTATTTTTGTGGACAATCTGCATATTTTATTTCCCTTCTTGACATTTTTTTTTTAGTTTATTTGCTTTATTTATGCATGATATGTGTATTTATGAGCCCCAATTCGCTCTTGTTTTATCAGTTTCAATTATTCCACTGTTACCTGGTGAACAGGAGGAGAACAGCGCCACTTCCTGTTTCGATTCTTTGTCTTTTGTGCCATCGGTCGAACCTTCATATCCGACATGAATAGCAAAAAGCGAGGCAATCTAATTTCTCATTAGCCATTTAACTGTGAACTCTATATTTACAAGTTAAAGTTTCCTCTTTAAATGATGTGGATTTATATTTGGGTCTGTAAGAGAGTCATGATGTCGGTGTAAATAAATCACATCCTTAGCCGCCAGAGAAAAGTAAGTTAGTGTTGAAGCAGAATATCAGCCCTGCAGTTGTTGTATCACAGTGCAAAGCACAATATGTTTTTCTGTGACTCAGCAGGGGTGAATCTGCTGCTCTGCTTTAACGTCACAGCTGATTTCTGTTTGACTTAATTCACCTGAGGATGCGCGGTGGCTTGTTGAAACACAATCCTCCAAAACAATACCAGGATCTTGACAGATTAGGAGGTGTAACATGTTTTTAGGAGAATCATTTTACAGGAGAATTCTGATGTTTTTCAACCTAAGACATATTTTCCAGCTGATGGAGGTTTAAAAATTCGCAAAGTACAAGTTTTGCTTGAAAATGGCCTCAGTGTGGAGTTCAGCCGCTCCGACTTTACAAACCCATTTGTGAAGTGGATTCATTGAAATTCAAATTGTTTTTTCTTTTGTAAACATCGGAAAGCTGCGGGAAACAGTCCCCCATTCAGAAAATGACTGATTGTGTCTGGAGGGCTCCGTCTTTATAAGCCTGTTTTTATGTGTATTTCACGATTTTCACATAAAAACATGAATGGAAAGAAAGAAGGAAAAAAAAAATCCTGAAATATTGCAAACGAGTTTTTCATTTAAATGGAAAAGGCGGCATATCTATGAAAAGAGGTTATGCAAAATAAGGTTGACATTTAGTGATCTTGTGACTTAAATGTCACCTAAGTCACCGTTTTCCACTGCAGGACAGAAGCAACGGTGGCAGCGGCAGATTGAACAGCACAAATCTGTAGTATTTTCAATGTTCATTATGCTATGTTTGTTTTGTTTTCTTGTTTTCTTTTACTGATTTCTGCATTTTCATGTTCTGTCGGGGTAGATGCACTTTTTAATTGTGTCATAATGTTGCGACTTTTTCTTCTGTGGTAAAGAAATTTTGCCACCTACTGGCTGTACCGATGAACTAACATAACGTTAGCAGATCGCAAATTCACTTCTTCGATTTCGACGACAGCAAATTCTGTTAAAATTTGTGGTGTATTATAATGGAAACAGTATCTTCACAGTTGTAAACTGTAGGTATCCACTGCATGTGACCAGACACATGTAATAACATAGAGTTAGTGGTGACAGAAGTGATTTATTTCTGACTCTCTGTCACACTGTGTAGCTCTGCTGAGCTCATCAGTCTTCAGGGCTCAACTCCATGCTGGAATATTTTTTTTCTAAAATATTTAGTGAAATTTTCAACCCTCCTTTCGGGCTTTTAGCCAACCCACCTTCCAGCGCCACACATTCCCATTATGACCTGTCTGATCGAGTAAGCAAGCTGCCAGCCGAAGCTTTTTCTTCTCAGCTCCATCATCCTGTCACATGTGTCCCGACATGCTGTTTGGTGTGTGTGTGTGTGTGTTTGTGTCGCCGGGGCCAGATGTGTGCTATCCTGGTACGATGGAGGATTGAGGGAAGGACAGCGCGGGGCTCCTCTTACGAGATTATTTGTGTCCCAGCTGCGTAAATCTGTCTAATCCGTGGCTGGATGTTTTGAGATTACATTAGGGGGAGACGCTGCGGTTAATGAATCCATCCTGTGTGTCTGTGGCTCCTTCTCTGGCGGACCTCCTTCCCTCTGACCCACTAGCATTCATTCAAGAGGCAGATTAGGGAGGCGATTACAGGCAACATCCGACGCGGCGTTTGTGTGACCTTGCAGAAATAAGGACAGCAGAGACACGGAGCGTTGCATATTTCTGTCCCTTCTGTGCCTCCCTGCAGCGCTGCAGGCCAGAATAAGTGCAGTGTCACAATTCAGGATGCTGTCAATGCTCCGGGAGCGTCGCCATGGTGAAGCGTCCTCGGCGATGTCACCGCGGAGACAGAGACCCCTCCTGACATCTCCATGTGCGCGTGTGTGTGTGTGTGTGAAATGGGCGGTATAAATTGCCAACACGTCCCTCCCGGAACACCTGCCTGCGTGTTTCAGCTTATAATGAGCTGTCGAGCTGCAGACCGTGGCTTTTTACAGACACGTCGTTATATTCTGCCAGACGCACGCATGGATAAATATTCCCATCAACATTATTTCACCGCAGGAGCCGGAAAACTCTGTCGCTCTTCTGCTACTTCGAGTAATATGTAGTGGTGTGTGTGTGTGGAATAAAAGGTGTGAATTTGCATTAGTGTGTATGTTGGAGAGGAGGGGGCACCCCTGTTGGGCTCCTTTCATGGCAAAAGAAAGGTTGGATTCCTTCCGGAAGCTTCACTCCTCCTCCTCCTCCTCCTCTCTCTCCTTCCACCCGCATCTTCTTCAGTCATCTCCTCATCATTTAATTATCTCTCTCTCTCTCTCTCTCTCTCTCTCTGTCTCCACTCTCCCTTTTTCTCACTTTCTCCATGTTTTACTCCCTCCATCACCCCCTCTCCCAGCGCCCCCCCGTGTCAGCATTGTCTCAGCGCTGAAGAGGGAGGGGGGTCGTCAGGATTGTGGGTGGGGTCTCTGCCTGCAATTCACCAGCATTTCTCTCTGCCTGCTACACTCACACGCACACACACCCACACACACACCCTCCCTCCATCCATCCATCCCTCCACCCTCCCTCTCTCCCTCTCTCTCCCTCCGGTCCGCCCTCCCCCCACCCACACTCCTTTCATCAGCAAGCAATGAGGTAATCCCTTGCAGCCGCGTGAAGTGCAGCAAGTGCAGTGAGGCGAGCGAGCGCAGAAGCCGGCGCAGGGGCGGAGATGTCAGGAGCTCTTATCGGCACTTTTCCGGAGCTCCTCACCCATGTGCTGCCTGCAAGCTGGAGTAGCCCCGGTTCTCCTGTGTGCCACCATGCTGAGGGGCTGTTAGCCAGGCTGGGCGAGGAGGTGGGGGGCGCGGGACAGGCTTAGCCCAGGGGTGTAGATCGGACGCCCTGGGCGGGGTGGTGAGAGAGAGCAGAGGCCGGGAAGAGAAGAAGGGCTGAAGAAGTGAGGCGGCAGGGCAAGGTTGGAGGAGAGGTGTTGCCCCACCATGACGGAGAGGTGCAGTCTGTGGAGCGCCCTGTCGGCAGCAGCGTGCTGCTTCTACCGGGGCTCGTTCATGCAGGTGCAGGTGAGCCGTGGTTCTGTTTGTTTGCATGT
>KV751375.1:3732268-3743214 GCA_001698575.1 Mola mola | reverse complement strand
TGACGTTTCCATCACGACGTCCTCATGGTCACACAGGAAACCATTTCTTTACCTTGACGCTCGCTGCTGATGTAGTTGGTGTTTACCTGACAGCAGTCTGGCGTTTGTGAAGACAACAAAGAACATCAACAACATTCCTTTTAAGAGTCATATATAGTTTTGGTGTTTTTTTTGTTATTTTCTTTCTTAGAATTAACCCTTAGTGATTCGTCACCGCTCTCTGATAAGATTATGCAAACATATCTTTGATATCTGTCTGCTCTGTCTCCTTCCACAAAAGCTGGAGCTGCAACCATGATTGCCGTAATGAATTAAAAGTTGATCGATAAACTGTCGTTCTCTTGCGAAAATGACAAATAGATGCTGCTTCCAGCTTCTTAAATGTTAAAATCTGCTGCTGTTGCATGATGATGATAAAAGTTTGTTTTTTGGCGTTTTTGGGAGGCAAAAATGGGAATTTTTCACAAGTTACTTTACTGTTTAGACTAAACTCTTAATCATTAGAATAATCTGCAGATTGATGGATGATGAAAATAGCCTTTAATGTTTCTCACAATGTTGTCAATGACAATCTCTGTGCCAGCGAGCAGCGACGGCTGCTGTTATTACTCAAAAAGGAAACACGAGTAGTTTTTAAATATAAGATTTTTTTGGCGCTGTGCCGTTACACGAAGAGCTGAGGTTGACGACCTCAGCTCATCAGCTGTATCAGTGCAGAGAGATTACGCTTGATCCTCTCGTCTAGACTGCGAACTATGGACACACACACACACAAAAACAAGCTTAGCCACTGTGCCTGCATTACGCCCAGTGCTCCCAGTGCATCTGGAACTGGGACAGTGTAACTGTCTGCTGGGCTCCTGCAGCGGTGAAAGCCCCCAGGCAGCAACTCACACAGATGCATGCAAACCACCCCCCCGTTTACATTCTAATTGTGTCTTTTTTTTTCTAACTGTGAGCCACGCCCCCCACCCCCTCTCTCCCCCTGCGACTCGGCGGCCTCGCTCCCCGCTGACCCGACCAGCATGTGGCCGCTCCTGCAGCCTCGACAGTATCTGGGCCGTCGCTGTGGACCCCCAGCCTGGCGACACGCTGCCCCCAAACGCTGTTCGACAACTTCCAGTTCCCACAAAATACGTCTTATACACAAAATGTAACTGCCTTGTGGTTCTGCTGGGGTTTTTTTTTTTTTTTTTATAAAAAAGTGGATGAAACTTTCACTCTTGTGACAGTTGAGAGACTAATTGGGGGTAAATGCAAATGAGCTGCTGATTATGCACCAACTAATCAGGAGTTTCACCTGAGGGTTCTCATCATTGATTCTTTCTGAATTGAATTTCTTAAATGTTGACAGTAAACACTGAAAAATTCTGACTTGTTTTGGAATATAGAAGGAAAAGATATTGAGCTGTTGTGTTGTGAAGGTACAGAACAGATACATCAGACACGATAACCTGGCCTGGTTTTATTGCTTTCGACGTCCCGGCTCGTCTTTATCTCCGTCCCCGAGAGCAGGTCTCAGTTTAATAACGGAAACTGAAACTTGGCCGGTTCTGTTCATCTCTTTAATGTATCTCACAATTCACCGTCGGGGCTTTGACATTATTAGTTTTAGAGTGTGAAAAACAACAAAAAATTCTCCTGTAGAGCTGCAACTAGCAATTGCTTTAATCATCAAATAACAGCTAACAACTGCTTTAACTGGAAACTGTTCCAATTACAAGCCGATCAGTTCTACACATCTGTCTGAGGACATTTCTGCACTCCGTACCAGCTGATATACAGCGGGTACAGTATAAACAGAAGCTATAAACAGAAGAGGGCAACACGGCGTCGAGCCTGCCTATTCAAAGAAGAAGTCCTATGCAAACGCTAACATAAACGTGTGGAAGCCAGCAGCCTCTTCTATCTTTCCTCTGTAAAGGCAGTAAAAAGACCAAAGAAAGTTATGAAATTCATGGCCTTGGATGACCAGCTGTTCGGCGGATAGAGGCTTGAGAAATCACACACACAGAGGCTGCTAGAACCAAAGCAGCTATCGTTTTTTTAACTGATATTTTGACATCTAATATCTTCATGTCAGTGTTGAGAATCACTGCTCAGTGAGTCAGTCAGTGCTTTTATTTGCTAAAAGTAATTTGTAAAGCTAAAGTTCGAAAGGTTATTTAGAGATCTTTCCAGTCACAGAGCATTTTAAGAGTCCCTCAGGTCAAATGGAGAATCTCTATAATAAAAAGAAAATTTTGCAATATGCTGTCAAATGTAGTTTTGAGGAGAAAAAAAAAAAGGATTAAGTAGGTCACATTTACAAAACATTCTTTTCGATCGACTAATCGTTGCACTGCTGTACGTCGAGTTGTCGACTCTGCTCTCGGTGATTTCCTGACGTCGTCTCTCTCTCTCTCTCTGCTTGGTGCCACAGCAGGTTAATCAGCAATCAGCTTGTCCAACGGTGGCTTGTATTACCCATCGGCCCGCTCAGTGCTGAGCTAACTGTAGAGGATGTGGCGCCGCTAATGCCCTCATGTGTGTGTTTGTCTCTCCGAGCCAATTGGTGCGTTTTAGTATTGAAATATTCCCCCTGTAATCCCCACTTCTCCACTCCTCCTATCTATCTCCCTCGCGCCCTCCTCCCCGAAAGCTTTTCACCACAAATCCTCTTTTGGCGTGCCGGCCTGTCACACCCTCGGGCTCACAGTGTGAAGGGCAGCTGTGCATGCGTGTGTGTGTGTGTGTGTGTGTGTGTGTGTGCTTAAATTGCCTTGTTCCACAGTCCATATCCTCATTAGTGCGCTGTGATGTTTTTGGCAGTAGTGCACACGCCTGTGTGTGTGTGTGTGTGTGTGTGTGCTTAAATTGCCTTGTTCCACAGTCCATATCCTCATTAGTGCGCTGTGATGTTTTTGGCAGTAGTGCACACGCCTGTGTGTCTGTGTGTGTGTGTGTGCGTGAAAGCCCAAACCATCATTCATTTACATTTCCCGTCTCTCAGATCTTCGTACTGTCTGGATTATGCCGAGCATCAAATCTCACTCTTTAGTCCCGGCTTCACAACGGTCATGTTCAACCATTTTAGTCTGCAGAAGAGAAGGATTAGTTCAAGCTGTTGTAATCGATCAAAAATTCTTTAGATGAGCTACTTTTAACAAGTTTTCCTTTAAGGCGAGCAAGTTGCTGCCTCATCTAGAGGCACATTTGAGCGTTTTCAGTGGCGAACGGTTGATTTGAGTCACAATGCTACAGAAACCAACATTCCTGAGGATCTATCATTTAAAAAATGGAATTAGGGAAATGCGACCAACTCTGCTTTTTTAAAAGTTAGCTTCAGAGTTAAACGTAACAATTTAAAAGTTTTGTTTCTTCCCCACTCCCCATATATCTGCTCGGTGGTCTCGTCTGTTGCATCGCGGCGGGACCGTGTGGAACAAAGTCGAGGTCGCTAAAGTCTGATGCCTCTCCGCACATTTCTGACTAGGTTTCCCAGATTCCATCTCTGTGTGATAAAAAGTGTATTTCTCGTTACTTTCTTTCATCCACCTGCAACACGAACATAACGTCACCTTTCAGGATGTTTTAACCTGCTGTGGGTTTATCCACTGCAGAGTGGAGGGAGTGAACGTTATGTGCTGACAGGAGATGAGGACGAGAGGAGCATAAACTGGAGTCTCTGATGAGCGTTCAGATAAAGTAACGACTAAACTATACACACATTTACCAGCACACATACACAGCCATTGCTCATGTTAAGAGTAAGTTGAGTCCTTTCCCAACGAACCATCAACCCGTTTGTGAGTGTTTGTCAGACGGTTCAAGTGTTGCGCTGACTGAAACAGTCTGTGTGTATTAACGCTCCTGTAATATTATGACTATTAGTTGTCCAGAGAAAACGAACGAAGAATCACACAGAGAACAAGACTACAACTTTACCGACGTCGAGTCCTTGTGTTCAGTTACGGCCCTCTCACGTTCCCGGATTGGTCGATCATGCAGGGCAGCAATTGTCGGGAAGAACGGTCGCATTGATTGTATGTCAAGCCCACGTTGCTTAACCATGCATGTGAGCACCTGAACGAAGCACACAACTTTCAACTATGCCAGGGTCAAGAAAGTGTTTGAGTGCTCACACTAGTCAAATAAACCGGATTTTGTGGGTCAAATGCGCTTGTGCGTAGTACCGATGGGTTAGCGTGAGTGCGCCCCAGTTGCCTCAGACACCTCACCGATATCACTCATGCTGGATGTACGTGAGCATTGTGATGTTCTGGGTGGGTTTAAATCACCTGCTGCAGCGTTTTCCTGTCCTGGGCTGAGCTTGAAACATGCGTATCATCTGAAACAGACATCATCTGGAAAATGTCAACAGGTTGGCATGTCAGGAAAACATAAACGCAGGCTGAGTCAAGGAATTGACCTTTTAACTTGCAAATGTGCAAAGGTGCTCTGCTCCGAGTGCCAGGACATAAGTCCCATAAGGTGCAGGTTCGGGCGGAGGCAGGAGCTGTGTCATTAACATATCGGCTGAGTTATACTGACAAGTGTCAGGGTAAGAACGGCTGCGCATTAATATGACCGGACATTACTGCTCAGCTCAGACAGCTGTGAACGATTGTGGGCCATGAATGAAACAGCTGATGCTAATACAAGCAGGACTTCAGAGCGCCTCCCTCATGCTAACCCGATGGAACAATGTGGTTATAGTCAGAGACATCTTGATAAAGTGTTCCCTACCTTCAGCCCATGCAGTGAAAAAATAATCAATATTAGTGTAGTAACTAACAGAGCCATAGATAGATAGATACATTGTAAAGCGAAAAAAATTTGTGTTCTGAAGCCTCCATTTAATTGTAGTGTATTTGAAAATGTGTATCATGATACTCTAATACCATTAAATATCATCAAGTTTAATGTAGAAATGATGAGTTATTTCACAAGAACTGTGTAAATAAAAGCAACATGAAAAACACACAATCATATCATTCCGCAATGGTGGCACACGAGTACCATTCAATATGCTGCTGTTCAAAGGGTTAATTAGTAAGAGTTTTGCTATATCCCGATGCTAAAAATCAGCAAAAGTAAAAGTAAAAGTAAAATCAGTAAAAGCCAATCAGATCGCTTGCATCGTCTTTGCGTTGATTCTTGAAGACATTAACTGTGGATGAGGGGCTGCGCTGCCTCACAGAACCTCAAATAATGTTTGTGGTTTAAAGCTCAGCTCATAATAAGACCAGCTGTTAGACCTAACAGCAATCAGGCGATGGCATAATGAAAGTAGTGTAATTTAAATGAAAGTGGCTGAGATGCGTCTCGAGGCGCTTTACGGTTCAACAAACTGGAGCGCGTAACATACTCCAACGAGTGAAAATACCAAAAAAAAGGAGAAAAAAATGTCCTCCTCATATCATGACTCTTAGCTGCAGGCCAGAATCACAGAGGTTTCCAGCTCAGCGCTTCAAGTAGTCATCTGCTCCCTCTCGCTCGCTCCCTTTGACGTGGTAAAGGAACACTTAAACATGGGAACATACAGACCATATGTTCAAGACTCAAGCGGCTGATGGAACGGGAGAGAAAGCATGAAAAAAATACCTGCCTGCAGGTAATGGAAATGTCCTTCAATGCAGCAGTGCTGTGATTATCTTCTTCCCCTGGAACATTTAAGAAGATGGGCTTAAAGTAAATGCCTTTGGGGAATATTTACATTTGCTTTTTTCATCTTTCAGCACTTCAAGAGAAACTGCCTGCTTTGTTTCTACTTAATTCTCCATTATTCTGTTTACAGAATCTGGTCCTTCATTATTTGATTCGGCAGATGAGTCTGAATTAAGGATTTTCCTAATGACTAAAGCGTTGTTTGACTGGAAAGTTTAAACTAGTCACCCAGTAAGAAAACATTTAATTTGTCAGTTGCGTCTCACACACAATAGTTTTTTTAAGCAACATTTGAAGAGGAGGATATGACATGTTGTGCTACAGACTAATAAATTGTCTAGTGTGTATTTATCACCATTCATGTTCTGCACAACCATTGTTTATAAATCTCCATAGTGGTCAAAACGATTTGTTCTCTGTCCAGAAGCTCTGCCTTAACGTTCCGACCTGTATTGCGATGACCCACATTGCAAACGTGACTCCGACTGGACCAATGAGGTGTCCTACAAACACTCTAGAAATGGCTCCTACTTGTACATTAAAGGAAAACTCCGGTGTTTTTCAACCTGAGCCCCATTTTTTGGTATTTTGGGCTGTAAAATTTCTCAAAAACGCATAATTTTATTAACACTAACTACACTTGAAACGTTATCGCGAGTCTCTGATAACATGATACCTACAGTGAAACGCCCGTGTGTTTTTACTCAACAACTGTAAAGATACAGTATAAAACTAATGTTTAACAGATTTTTTACTCCCTTTCTCTACTTACTGTCGCTGACACGACAGATCGATCGTTTAGATGTACTCCAAAGTGTTTATTCTGACATTACTTAAACAGTCTATATGATAAATCTGCACAAATTTGTTGGTCATTCATAAACACTGGAAAACTTTGGAGAAAGGGGGTGTCTGTGGTGCCGTCAGCAACAGGAAGAAGAGAAAGGTAGGAAAAACAGACTGTACAAACATACATTAACTACAGTATCTTTACAGTTAGACTCAAAAAGACACTGTTTCACTGTAGATATCTACTCCATGTTAACTTGCAATACCGTTTTGAGCATAGTTGGTGCTGTAGAAAGCAATCTATTACATTGAATGGACTTGTCAAGCTAAACTATCCTCGCGAACAAACTTTGTACTGGACTAATCTTCCAAACAAAAAAGTTTTTACACCTCAAAGTTCATGGAATACGTCTTAGGTTGAAAAATATTGGAATACCAATCTACGCTCGGCATCGATACCAACCGGAGCAGATTTCTCCTTCTCCAGTGGGATGAATCGGGATCAAGTCTTGTAGCGTTGATCCTGAATTTAGATTGCAGCGTTTATGTTTGATGTGAATGAGTTTACTCAGTCGTCTTCCTCGACCTCGTGGACGGTCGTGCACAGACACGGCACGGCACGGCACGGAACAACTAGGCCACGTGTGAGTGCCCCCTAAAAGACCAAGAAATTGGGCTTAAGTTGAAAAATACTAAAATTCTCCTTTAACAGAGGACTAGTAATTAGTTTACCCTTTTTATCTGGGCTCACTTGTGAGATAAACACTGTTTAAAGGAGCAATTTGTGTAATGTGTTTTCTTATTCCTGGTTCATCTAATGCTGATGCTTTAAGTTGCCATGTTGTTCAGTCCACTCCTTTAAAGCGTCAGTATTCGATGACCGGGAAACAAGTCAGCAGTCAAGTATATTACATATTACTCCTTTAAATGGCTTGTTGTCCGATTGAGTAATTGCTTTCTAAGAGCTGGGTAAGCCAATAGACATGCTAAAGATAAATGGCTGATTCTTCCTGCTCTCTATTGGAGGTGTTAATGCCGAAAAGTACAGATGGATCTTAAAACGAAGGGTGTGATTTCCTATTGACCCCAACTTTATTGCATTGCCCATTAGCGCAGTTTATATATTGCATCCACTATGCTCTCCATTGATTGGGGGTAAGAATAATGACCCCCTCTTCTTCTTCTTTAAAACGCCCTTTTCTTGTCTCGCTCTCTTACTCGTCTCTGACTGGGAGACGTGTTGGCGAAGAATGAAGTTGAGTGTCTTGTTAATTTCACAGGCGAACCCTCAGATATGACACGGGGGGGCTGAACAAAAAGTGGTTGTGATTCAGTCCTCTGAAGTCGCGCCGCTAGCCTCTCGCTGAGGAAATCGCACGCGCCCGTGGATCCACGCATACCGCGCTCACATATGCTGGGAAGGCCGCAGCTGAGAGGGAGCGTGGCATAGCGAAGGGATTTGGGGCAGGAGGCTGGCAATTGTTTGCCCTCCTCATCTTTGACCTGACCTCAGAGAATGTGGAGGCTTTAGGGTGGCAGGCGGCTGCAGCTTTTAAAGGCTCCCAGATGAAAGAAACAGCCGCGTTAGCATGGGGAGGTGTGCTGTCATGCTTTAAACGCCCATTGTTGGGTACAAAAAGTAGGGCCCTCTGGTTCGGAATGATGCACAATGGAAACGGTCGGGAACAAAGCAACTTCTCAGACGTCGAGATGCGCCAAAAGTTAGTGGGAATGTTGTTTTACTTAAAGGTTAAATGCTAGATATTTAGTTTTAACATAACAGCACCCAACTGTTCGCCAACTGTGTGCATTTCTGAAACTTAGAACGTGACATTTATTAAGCAGTAGTTTAAGAAAATTAACATTTGATATATCCTTGACTCTTTACGCTTAAAGTAAAATGTTTGAGCCATTTTTCAAGAACTTTTCCATTATATTCAGTTTAGCTGAAAGAGGAGAAACTTTTGGATCTGGTTCCAGTGAAAATGGGAGGGGGAGTTACTATCATGCACGGATCATTGACTGCATATTACAGCTTGGCTAAAATGCAATTTGTGGTGTAAATACAGATACTGATATTGAGAAATGAAAAGTGCTGATATCCAGCTACCATATGTAATGTGTTTATGCAATAATCCCTCAAATCCCTCAAACATTTGTAACAAAGCAGTGCACGGAGGCACTAACCTTCGATGCAAATTGAATAATTCTAAATAAATAATTCTCGCAAACAAAAACTACGACGAAAAATGTTCATCAACAACCCTTTTTTTTCCATGACGAAGACGAAGCGTTGACGAGCTACAGATAGATTATTGATAACAAAAAGAATATCATCAGAATGGTGATATTTTCTATCCAGTCTGTCGGAATGTGAGTGATGAGTGCAGAGTGAATATCCGTATCATCCTTCACCTGCTCTCTTCACCTGTTCCTGTGTGGGGAACAGCGGAGACTTGCTTCAGGGGGAACCCCTTCACTTTCAGCAGCAGTAGTGAAACAGCACACAGCAGACTTTGTGGAGGCTCGCTCACTCTCTCTCCACCACACGCGTCATTGCTATCGATGAATTCAAGTGACTAAGGCTAATAAGCATTTTTGTCCCAAGACTAAGTCGAAATCTAAAATAGCTGCCAAAATGAACTCTGCAGTTTGGCTGACAAAACAAAAACAAACGGTGAAGCTGAGATTACAACAGACACACACACACACACACACACACACACACACAGGCAGTGTGAGATTATTCCCCAATCAGGATGCTATTACTCCACTGTTACTTTACATAGCAGATAGTTTCTACTGATACATTAATGTAAAGATGATCATATATTGACCCTTTAATGGTAAAGGATAATACTGATCAATTTTCAGCAGAATCATATTGTGATGATGCGACGTACAAGCATCAAATTCATCATGCCATGGACAAAAAGTGTCATTGTGGAAGTGATTTTCACCAAATGGCCTATGCCGATGTCTTATTTCATATTTCTATAAGATGAATATTCACCTTTTGTCACACCGGTTCTGTTTTCTAATAAATCCCACCGGGTGCAGTGTGTTTGAGTTACAGAAGGCCCTGAACCTCTGTGGACTTTTTAATGCATCATTTTCCCTTTAAGACACCGGGCTGCAGGAGCGTCTCTGGGTGATTTGGAGAGAGCAGCTGAGAATGGCAATGAGCGCACTCACATATTCGCTCATGCATATGGACATGCCCGATCTCGACTGATTAGTTTGACAGTATTTTTTTCAAAGCGATGGCGGCATTTGCATCTGTCCCGATAAAACAGTTTAAATAATTTTCAGCCGATTGTGTTATGACTACAGATCAAACACAATGTTTCATAAAGAAGATATAAAAGGTACTGATAGCATTTTTTTTTTTTTTTTTTTTAATTATTATTAATGAGTCATTTTGGGCTGTTGATGTGAACCAGATACAGATCCTGATTACAGATTAAACGGATTTAATTGCCTGAAATTTGATTTTTTGGGGGGAGGTAATTCAATTTAAATTAGTTTTCAGTACTGCTAATGAGATGGAATCCATGCACATCCGTGTGCTGGATCACATATTATCCATGCTTACTCATAATCATTTCACTCACTGGAGAGAGAAGGATGAGCAAATCTCAGTCGATTGAACCGTAGATATGTTTCCAGTATATAATAGGTGCAAGGCGCGTGTCCATATATGAGAGAGTAATGCACAAGGAACAAGCAGGATCCTCCAGCGAGGCAATTATTCTCTGTATCAGGACATCTCAGATTGCTTTAGAGTAGTTGCTGAAATGGCTTTCAGTAGATGGTATCAGAATTTGTATCTATATTGTTCACTATGTACTCGCGACTGCAGCAGGTCTGACAGTAACGGTTATTAAAGTTTAACATTAACCTGCCAGCGGTGATTAAAACGTTTTGCTATAAAATTCACCAAAATTGTGAGAAGGTGTTCGCGTTTTTCCAGAGAAATGGGTTTTTGTGTTATTGGTGGAAAAAAAGAGGCAAAGATGTTTCACTTACTGTCACACGCAGTAACAGAAAGCTGCTGATCATTACATTTTAAAAGCTGGAAGTGGAATAAAGTGGCGCGTAATTTCCGTTCAGTCGCTCTAAACTGCAGCAACAGACAGCAATCCTGGCAAACCGGAGAGTGACATCATACTCATTAAAAAATAAATAAAAAATAAATAACAAGCGGGCGTCGGGGTGACAAGTGGGAGGTGTGGGTGGCAAGAGAGGGGGATGGGAGTGAAAAACATGTGAGGAGGAAGGAGAGAAGGAGAAGAAGAAGGAGAGCACAGCATTTTGTAACAGGCTATCACAGGCTAATTTCCCATGAGCATCTCTTAGAGGGACGTGTCTGCCGTCTCTCCTGGGAGTGTTTACACTCACACCTTCTCACACACACACACTTCCAGACACTAAAAGCCAGTTCTTTCCTGTTTCCTGTTTTTGTCTGTTGCTTGGACGCAGCGACAAGGGCAGCGCTGCTCTTTAAA
>KV751375.1:3707039-3732234 GCA_001698575.1 Mola mola | reverse complement strand
AGCGTGTACTGCAAAGTCCCGGCAATAAAAGCTCCATCTGCATCACCATGACAACAGCCCAGTAACAACAGGGAGACAACACCCATCCCAACCTTCCCAACCCCCATTAGCTCTGTATGTGTGTGTGTGTGTGTGTGTGTGTGTGTGTGTGCTTGACTACTAGCATATTTGATGATGTGCATTTGAGCAAAATTCCAGAGTGTGTGTGTGTGTTTGTGAGGGTGTCCATTAGGGAGCATCCCAGCAAGCACTGTGTGTGTGTGTGTGTGTGTGTCTCTGAATGATGACACACACACACATACACACACACACACACATACACACACACACGCCACCGCCTCTGTATGAATGGAACTGATACCTCAGCGGCCCTCGCTGCCTCAGCCAGCCAGCCAGCGTTCGGCTCGCTGCTCAACCTCCAGGAAGAGATGACATCATCACCGACCAATGGCGTCCCGGCTGTAGGGCGTGCTTCTCCTGGGCTCCCTGCGTGATCAGGGCCGACGGGGGAGCTTGTGCGTGTGCCGGTAATGGGGAGATAAAACTGATTGAAATGCATCTGCGGTCTACCTGTGGGATCCAACTGTTCCTCATTTGCATTTCATCATGCACGGTCACAACAATCTTTACGTGGCCCCCCCTTTTCTTTCTTCTTCTTTCTCTCATCTTCATCCCTCCCTCCATAACTTTTTGTTTCTATTCTTCCTTATGTCTCTTTTATTTTTTACTTCTCAGGGCTTATTTTGTCCACTATGCTCTCCAAAAGCATCATCGTCTCTTCCTGTGTGTGTGGCTCCACGGGCCAGTCAATAGGTCATGGCTTGTACTGTGACAATGCAAAATTTGTGTGTGTGTGTGTTTGTACCCGCAGGGTGAACAAGCTACAGATAAACTTGTTTGTGATAGACGTCCGTCCTGCGTCCCTCCATCTAATATTCTTGTTAGCATCATGGGCTTCCAAGTAATTGGACTATTTGTATCTGTTTGTTCTTGAAAAATGATTGTGTTCATTCAACACTTTGCTGAGATAAGATGGGACTTAAGTGAGTGGAAATTGCATTTGAAGTGGCTGTGACAAAATTTATGGAAATGTCAGTGCTGGCTAGTTTTGCCCCTCTGCTTTCAGGCTCTGTGCTAAGCTAAGCTAACTGTCTCATGACTCTGGCTTTATATCGAACACACCATTCAGCACATTTTATAGAGTCATGACCTCGTGCTCCAGGCAAGCGGGTGATTGATAGTGCTGATATCCAATTCCTTATCCAATTTCCTTATCCAATCACAAGTGGGTTCACACCTGGCTTTACAGTGCGTCTCCATGTGCATCCTCAGTGACCACTTGTGATTGGATTGGACTCATTTTCTATCAGCATTTGTGCCACGCAGGGTCACCCCAGGAGGATACCCCCAGCATCACCGGGCGAAGGCGGGGTTCACCCTGGACAGGTTGCTATTTCATCCCAGGGCTGATTGATATTGACAGACAACAATGCACAATCACACATTCGCACTCACGGGCAATTTAGATTAACTTTATGCATATATTCATGTGTAGCATTTCTGTTTGCAAAGACCAAGTGCATGTTTTTATTCACGGAGGCAGCGTCGCTCTCACTGCAGGCACTCTGCTGGAGAATAACAGGGGATAGCCTGGTTCAGTATAGTTCAGTAGCTCATGAAATCCCTCAGCGGCCACCATGTTTATCAGCATCGTGTCCTTTCAACCATAAAACAAACGTGTCTCTGCACGCACATCTCTACAGCTTCATTCGTGATAGTTAGTTTGGGAGGAAGATGTTTCACTTCAGTTTCCTTGAACTGTGACTTCTTCTTGAGATAAGTGCAAGTACTCCCTCTGCGCTCCCAAAAAACCCGGCATGTTTCATTACGATAGATGTAGATTAATTGGTTTGATATACTCTACTCTTAATACATTTTTAATCAGTCAAATTCTTAACGGCAATTAAGTGACTGAGGGTGAATCACTGATGTCCCTCCTTAGAGTGCATGTTAGCGCTTGGTCTGAACTTTCACATTGAAATTGGTTTGGTCTTTAATCTGAACAGAAACCTCATTCGAAGGTTTTTATTGAAATATAGTCCGACATAAAAAAAATTAAAAATCAACTGAATGGAGATGGAGACACCTTCCAGGTACTTTTGAAGAGGACGAGAGTGGGAAAGAGAGGATATGTGAGGATTGGAGAGCAGATAAAGGAGATAAAAAAGCTGTTCAGTCATTCAGAATCTGTTCATTGAAAAAAACGACAGAGGAGACGCTTCAATACGCGAGAGTTGAGCTCTTTCGCTCGTTCGCGTAATTAAAAACGTGTCTTGGTTCAGACAGATGTGAGAGCTGGAAATTAACGAAACATTAAGGTGAGACCTAATCTCTTAAAGTGCGAGTAAATTAAATTTGTGTGTAATAAGACAAAAAGCTGTCAGGTTTGTCAGTGTTTCCATATCGTTATTTCTCTTTCCTGGCTGTGTTTCAGCTGGCAAAGCTGATTAATCCTCTGCTGTCAGTCACTGATTAATTAATTAGATGCTGTGTCACCATATGTGTATCCATGGTAACGAGGCTGCGGCTCAGGTCACAGCCTATATCGAAGAATAAAATCAGCCGTATGATAAAGTGTTAAAAGTTTATTATGTTTATATGTTTGTCACTTGATGATTTGCCTTCTGTTTGAGCGGTTTCCCTCAGATCCGAGGCAACGAGAGAAACAGGTTTTCTTTTTTAATCACCCCGAGGCCTCACCACCCCCCTCCTCCGTCCTTCAGCTGCTTTTTCCTCCATTTTTGTCCCCTTGCTGTTTAACTGCGCTGGGGAAATACACTCTGGGTTTGTGGCCTTCCCGTCACACCTGTCACCGTGGAGACACATGGTGCCAGTGTGGACGGTAACGATGCTTGCTGGCAGTTTAAACAGCGAGGAGAAATGAATGTGTGTGTGCGCATCAGATTGGAAGGCCACGTACGTTCGAATTCGGTCTGCACCTCGAGGTGTGTGTGTGTGTGTGTGTGTGTGTGTGTGTGTTAACAGAGGGACGTCAGTATTGATGAACCCTTCGACCTTCCATCCATCAGTGGGATGACCTTTATGACCTTTTACCCGAAAAAGCCTGTAAATTGGCCATTAAATTGGTAATTGTGCGTTTGTGGCAAAGGTGAATTAACATATTAGTCTTGACGAGGTCTGTCCTGAAAATACCCCCCCTCACCACAATCAGTCATAGGCTCTTCTCTGAGCTGCCAGAATGAGCGACTTGTATTTCTGGATGAGTGAAGTAACGGCCCAGAGCGTCATTCAGCTGTCCCAGCTGGTCTTAGACACCAACAGCTCCCATTTCTGTTAAAGTGGAAGTAGACGACTTTCCTCCCTCCAACGTTCTCAAGTCGTATTTTTGTCAACTCTCCGCTACTTTGTAAACTCCAGTCGTATTATTAAGTCGACAGGTCTTGTTCTTTACTGATTTAGCCAACCCGCTAGGTAGCGATGTTAAAGGCGAGCAGAAATAGACGGGGAAGCGTTTCCATTGACTATGTTTTGTTTTCAACCTTTTTTCCTGAATTTTTGTGTGGAAAGTCGAGAGATTGAGTTTCACAGAGAATGGGGATGACGTCACTGCGAATAAAAATGAAAAACTCAACAATTTCGAAAATTGATTTGATTTAAAATGATTGGTATTTTAAAGACTGTCTTGGATGAAAATCATGTTTCTGACCTCATTAGCACGTCCACGTGGTTTCTATGTACTAAGACTCACATGACAGAAATAAGTAGTGAACATCATGGCTGACGAATTAGGATTCAGTCTTCTACGTAGAAAACCTAAGGAACCAGATTCCGACGACCTGCGGGGGTGGGATGCTCGCCGTTGTAGAAACCAAACCAAATGTTTTAAGGCCACAGAAGGAAAACAGAACAAAAATATGTAATTTAACGAAACGGAAATGAGTTTTTAAGGGTTTAATCAATGGCTTGAGGAGGATTTTAATAAGTAAATGATGAAAGATGGATGATGATGTCATAGGAAGAGGGCAGAATTCGTCAATATTCACCTTCCTTTATTCGTTATTCTTTATCAGGATCCCCATTAGACACCAGCATCAGCGTTGGCTATTCTTCCTGGGGTCTATCCCACGTACGGACGTACACGCTACACGCAGCATAAACACAACAAGCAAATCCGCTCAGCAAATGATCACATTAAGAAACAAAAGATAAATCAATCACAGCTTCCAAACAATGTGGCAGAATAAATGCAGAAATACTGACTGAAATAATAAGAACAATTCTTAACCTTCCTTAAAGGCAGCGAGTGAGATAGGAGACGTGTCAAACATAAAATCCGACACATGCAGCGCTCCTTCCCTTAAAATTGTGTTTAAATCTGCCCTCGGAGGATTGGCTTTTATATATAGAAATATCCATATATCTATATATAGCACACTTTTCAACCCTCCAAAAATATGTATTTCAAGGAGGGATTTAATGCCTTAAATCCTTGATTTTGTCGGCATTTCCACCTCCTTCACAGCCTGAAGAGGTTGATAATCCTGCCGTTATTTCTCTCTCGCTCTCTGACACACAGACAGCTGCACGGTTGCTGTGGAGAAGACAGAGAGGATGAGATGATGTGTGGTGTGAGGGGTGGCAGGTTAGAGCAGGGAGTGACAGATGAACCTGGACAGATAGGAGGAGGTGAGTGACAGGGGAGGAGACGGACGAGGGGGTAGTTTTCTGAGAGGAGGACTAAAGGGAGCGGAGGAGGACGACAATGATAAATGATACACATCTGGAGCAAAGCTGGTCAGAAAGGACATACGAAACAACTGACCTCCCTCCGCTTCCTTATCTCCATCTTTCCCCGCGATACACGCTCACAGAAGAGACGGAGAATGATTCACACAGGGGATGAAAAGCTGAGAGAGCCTGCAGTGTTCGGCCAAGGCAGGTCAGGTGGAGAGAGATGATGGAAAATATAGCAGTGAAGTAAAGGAAAGATGAGTCAGACCCGTGTGTACATCTGAGGGCTCTATAAATTGCAGCGCAATGACGCAGGAGCGTCAGCAAAGACGGCAGAAATGCAGAAACTGCACGGCAAAGCGTCAGTCCTGTTTGATTACGCAGAGCTTCAGAGAAAGACGTGGCCGGTCGGGTTCAGCTGGGTCGGTAGACATCTTTAGAAACAACTGGCTTTATTTCTAGATGTTTGGTCGGCACCGATGAGCAAACTGTTATCTGCAGATGCAAAGCAGATGCAAAAGTGTGCGGACAGCTTCAGTTAATGCGCTCTGACGACCCCACGCAGGTCAGAGAGGTCACAAGCGTGTGGGTTGAATTGTCCTCAAGGTTTCAGCTTTAATGTGACTGCGTGAAGAAAAGAAAGAAAAAACAAACAGGCGCTGCCGTTAAGGATGAGCATCTCCTTCTGAGTGCCGCTACTAGTAGCACTGCGGAGGGATGTAACAGTTCACTGAACTCACGATGCGATGCAGTTCCGACACAAATTGTTGGATTGGTTGAATAATTTCTCTAGTAAAAACTGCAAAATAGTAAATACTACAAAAAAGATTGCAAATCTTTTCTTTGTCAAATGAAAGAATCTGTCTTTATTTCAGTGGTAGGTCCAATGCAAGTAAATGTCTTCTTCCTTGTAAAAGCGGTTCACCGAGCTGATGAAAATAAAGAAGGTTTAGGAGAACAGCAACCAGAAGTGAGGCGATACTCTTCACGTCAAAGAGCTGAAGGGGCGTTCCGAGGCGCAAGTGCCTTCTGCTGTTGATTTTTGTCGTGTGTTAGTATAGATTTTTAACAACATCCCTTGTTGTCAGAGTTACATGCAGCGCTCACACGCTCTTTGGTACACAAATGTGCTGTCATGCAGCGTGTAAGCGTCTCAGAGACAGTTACGCTTATTTTCTCTGTTTCTTGCTATAAATTCATGGTAAAAAATGGTTTAAAATTCTTAAATCTACAACTTTATAAACAATGTTTGTTTTAAAAACTGCTTCTGCACTTTAAGTTCATTTTATTTTATAAAAAAATAAGACATCACATGATTGGAGTGTAAGAGTTATCACTGTTTCCCAGCAAGGCTGCAGATGAAAGATGCACGGCTCCAAACTAACGTCGTTCCGCACAAAACACAAGAAGACCTCCGTCTGTCTGACTGACTCAACCATAAACAAAATGCATTTCACTGATAAATAATGAACATAAACATGACGTCAACGTGCGAGCAATCAGTTTCTTTTGTAAAAGCTAAAAAAATGGGTGTAAAGAACAGAAAAGGTGCCATAAAAATTGAAATACTTGTCTATAATTTCCGATATAGTTCTGAGTCTGGGTAGGTCAGTGTTGGAGTATCTGAACCGCCTGTTTCCTCAGTCACGTTCATCTTTCTTTATGCATCAGCCCTGGTGAATGTGTTGCTCTGGAAAAAAACATGTGCTGTTGATTTTCATTGTAAATTCTTCCGTCAGACACGTCACTTCTGTTGCTCAGCACAGAAAAGGAAGCAGGATATATCGGCGACGGTGCCGTAAGCTCTTATATCACAGATTGTATCGTAGTTTATTTATTCTTCTTTGTGTTTGTTCCTGTGATGAGTGACGCTACAGTGAGTAAAACCGAGCGATACTTGTTGCCTCTGATCCTCTCAGACTATTTTTTTTTAATAGCTCTTGCCGTGTTGGTACAGTCAGGTTGAGTGAATGGGCTCTGAGTTTTGGCAATATGCTCCTTGGCACTGGAGTTGATCTTGGCTGCATTTTACCTTCATTCATTGTTTGGTCTGTCTTTTTTTAATTGACCGGTAAAGTCTCGTGGTTGTTCAGTCACCGCACGGCAAAACTACGGCGAAACCGTGCACACGCACACACACACACACACACACACACAATGGGACTCCCTACCAGCCATGTTTTCCTCTTCAGTGCACCCGACTGCACATGACAGAGCGAAGCACACGGGGCACTTTAACGTCTCTGTTTCACACACACACACACACGCATTCTATCTCTCCAGGGAAACGCCAGCTGGGGCATGCAGAGTATGGCGTTTCCCCGGCAACAGCATCTATAGGTGTGGCACTGCTGAGTCGACAGTAAAGGAGTGGGGTTGCGAGCGCTTGCGTGTGTCCGTATGTTCTGTGTATGTGGTAATGTGAGGCACGTTGTGTCCCGTCACTGCCGCAGCAGAGACATCTGCATTTGAGCACCGTGTATATTTCTGTGGAACAGTTGCACAAATCATAAAGAGAAAGTTCATGTTTCTTTGTTTTCCCAGTTTTCCCGAAGACTGAAACACTTCCTGTAATTCTTCCTGCATTGCGTTGCTGCTTCCAAATGTGCGTTTGCTACCATGTCCAGTGAAAACTGTGAAAGTCCAAATTTGGTGGTTTGGAAAGTAAAGAGTTGCTCAGTCTGGATTGTCTCTGCTAATGTCCGACGTACAGTCTTAAAGGAGAATTCCGGTATTTTTCCAAAGAGAGTTTGAGTTCAGCCTCGTGTTGCTTCCCCGTGGAAGACGTGACAGGGCAGAGTCATGTGACTGCACACATGGTAGGACAGTTTGTTTTTTAAGGGGGGAAGCGCATGACGCACACAGTGGGGGAAGTAACAGAATTAACAGAATTTTTAAAAAATAATTAAATAATCTAGTGATTGACGTGGGCAAGATTACGTCGGATAGAGGTTCTGTAACAGTTTTGAATATTTGCATGTATTTCTAAAGTTTTGCAGCCTGACAGATCAGGAAATGGGGAACCGGCGGACATTGTAGCCCGGGAGGCTAACGTTAGCCAGACAGCCCATGTTGAACACAATCAGTGACCATTTTCTGAGCCACACTTGTGTAGCTCTTCTGTTTCTGTCCTCGTTGTTTGCAACATTTCCACAGTGCAAATCTCTTCTTAATTCTTCCATGAATGAGTGTGTCAACCCTCCCGACAATCTCTGCTGGTTATAAGGTTTTACTTGGCCTGTGATCACTATTAGCGTTGTCACAATACTGGAATTTCTAACTTTGATAAAATACCTTGAAAAACAGGATATTTCCGTACCATTTCCAATACCATGGGGTAAAACAATGACAATATCGAGGGCAGAAATTTTGAGATTTTCATTTAAAGATTTATTTTTTAAGGTCCATAACCGGTCGGTGGGTCGGTCTTCCAGATGCTATGCTAAATTAATTAATAAAACACATCTTTTTTGGTACTTATCTGTAACTTTAATTAGCCCCAAAGCCTGTTCTGTGGCTGGTTTAAAACCGGTTCCAGAGTAGACGCAGGCTCCAAATTAGCATGAGTGAAGCGCTGGTACTTCATCTCCCAGAAGTCCATTGCATCACCTTTTTCAGGTGCATGACATCACATACAAGTGAGAGGAGCACTGAGAAAAAAACTGTGCTCAGACACTCTTCAGAAGCTGCCTTTTAGCCGAACGGCTCAGATAACACTCGCCCCGCCAGTCCTTGTCACGGGGTGACTCATGGGTATTAGATTTGTGCGCGTATGCAATAACGGTTACGCAACGTGTGCGCAGCTGCATCATTAGCAGGAGAATTAAACTACTTTAAATTGAATTAGGTTCATGCGAGCCATCTAATTTCATCCAGATAAAGGTCTAATCGAATCTGTGTAATCTCTCATCGCGCTCGGGCTGACATCAACGCTCTGTCACACCCGGTGTCTTTAATAACTGAACACGTCCGCCAAGTGGAGCCCCGTCATCCCTATTTTTACCTGCGTGCACGAGGAGGCTGTGGGGGAAATGGACACTTTTCTTGTGTGATACACGGATTGAAAGACACTGTGGAGCCTGTAGTCCTGTTTAGCACAGAAATCATGTGTCAAACATCGTGAAAATCTTCCGTATTCTCCCATGTGTTTGTCCTGCATACTTCTGTCTGCGTGTGTTGGATAAAAAAAGGTCACTTTTTTCTCTTTTCTTTCTCCCGGTCATGTGGAAACGCTGATAAAGGAGCCCAAGATTCACAGGAGCACCCGTATTATGGATGCATTCTCAGTAACTATAGAGCAGAAAGACCTCGCTGGTCCACAGAGGACATTCAGCCCCTTAGGACATGATTGTCAGCATATTATCTATTGGTCCGATAACACACGCTCTCCTGTCTCGTGCTCTCAGTAATGGTCTTCTCACAAATTGCTGATAGACGCTGCACACTAGGTTGATTGCAGAGGAACAGAGTGTCAGCCAGGAGCAAAAAGCAGGAATAAGACAAGATCGACAGAGGGAGAGGGGGTAAAATGTGAATGGCGGAGTCAGATTGGGACAGAAAGAGAGAGAGAGATGGGTTTGTCCCACGGAGATCAAGGCACACACTCATATATTATATATTAAAGGCGAATGAGTTCTTTTTACAGCTTCTGTTTTATTTCCACAGTTGTGGCTTTTGTCAGTTTTGACAAGACTTGATATTGTCATTATAGATGACGTGCAGGGACACAGTCGGAGGACGCAGCACCTCCTCCTGGGTCCAGAGGTGAAGAATCAAAAGGGTTCGACTTGTTTTTACAGGCGAGCTGAAGTATGTTGCTCACAGGAAAACTGTGGAGAGCTGCTGCTTCTTCCTTCAGCGCGGTTTGACCTAATGTGCTGAGATGCTCCAGCAGCAAACAGATGATTCTAAGAGACATTTTGGGTGCATCCACTTTTGTTTTGTTTTTTTTTACTTCCGCACAGGCGTGTTGTTTCCACTGGTCTCACCAAACGGCTTCTGACAGCACGACACGACAGCGTCGGAAGTCATTTGGTGTGTTCACAAAGCGCATGTTTAGTTTTTCACGTGTCTGTCAACGTCTTTTCTCCTGTAATTTGAAACGTCACTGAAACGTCAGCGGAGACGTCGCGGTTTGCCAGGAAGAACCAGCTATTTCTTGGTTCCCGTACGAACCGATTTCTCGGGTTCTGAGCCTAAAAAGTTCTTGGCGTTCTTGCTCTGGCTGGTTCAAAAGTAGGTGTGGGAACCGGAATCGGCTCGGAGCCGTGTCGGTGTGAAAGCGCTACTAGAGAGGGCCGATCAAAACGGGCAGTTCACTTTCACCAAGGCCCAAACCCAAACCGGCCCCTGTGCATGGGAGGACCTGCCAAGATAAATCAATTAATTTCTTTCATCTGTCACGTTGCAAATCATGTTTGTAAAAAATAGTAACGTTAAAGGTTAATGCTTTGGTTTTACCGCACTGTTTTTCTTCATTGATATTCTATTTCAGCTCATTTTTGATTATTGATTTAACTCTTAATTGCGATTCAAATGTCCTTTTTTCTTATTACTATCGCCATATTTTGCATTTACATTTTGTCCTGATGCCTCCTCTGTATTTATGTAAAGCTCTTCTTCCTCTGTAAATCAGCAAGCGAGGCGTCTGTCCATGACTGTTTCTTCCTTTTCCTGTAGAGCGTTAAGGCCGTGCGGTCATTTTCACACCCTCCCCCTTCATGAGGAGCGCCCTCCACAGCTGCGAGTGTCACTGATGCAGGGGTAGAGGGTTGATGGTGGTTTGGGTTTGGGTCCAGGGAGGCTGGAGTTCGTATCCCACGTGAAACTGAAAGTTCTGTTTTTTAACTTGAGTCGTACAAGTGACATAAGCTACGTAGCTACACTGATTTAAACTTAAACCATGTTTTCCCTCAACCTAATCACGGGGCATCTGTAGGTCATGTGATCAGGGCGGCACGACAAAACTAATCCGACAAAAGCGTTCGAAGGGGTGTCTGAAACTCATAAAATGAACTAATTGGACCATAAACGTCAGGATCTCTCGACAGAGCAAAAACAAAAAAGAAACCCTTGGCACACCCAATAATATTCTTCAGCCTTGGTTGAAAATCCAATGGTTTACGTAGCTTTTATACAATCAGATCCAGCTATTATTGAAAGTATATATCAATAGTTTTGACAGCCATACTCCTGACAACACGAGAGCAGAGGGGCATCGATAAAGACTTGACAAAGGTCACTTTAAATCATCACAGCAGTTTAGCTTTGTCTGAATTAATTGGGGACTTTCTAATCCCTGGGTGATGTCTGTCAGGCTGCCGCCCTCTCCTCTGACTGATGGAGGTTGAATCCGCAGCCAGAGGACGACTACAGACACGACACAGGAGTGGACACAGAAATGAAAATCATTGATAAGGCAATAAAGGACTGTGGAAAATACAGCATTTGTCTCCATCGTCATCAAGGCGGCTGAAGAGAGGAGGGATGAGGTAACCGGAGTGAGAAGGAGGAGGAAAAACGGATGGAGACGGCAGAAATGAGCAGCAGAGAGGCGAGTGCGGATTGGAGATTGGAGCTGTACGGCCTCAGAGGGAGTGTATCTGTATGTCATATCCTGCCCGCCAGCTGTAACTCAAAACCGGGGGTCTCCTCTCTGACTGACAGCTCCACCGCTCTATGATTGTGTGTGTATAGAGTTTATTTCTGGTGGGGGATATAGATTGAGCTGCCTGGAGGGGTGAATGCCCCGTGATTGTGTGTGTGTGTGTGTGTGAGACGCTCATTCCTGACGACAGTAGAAGGTCATCGTTATCGGTCCCATATTCCCTCTCTCCCCGCCTCAACAGTCGGTTCTCCGATCGTGTTTGATCTTATGAGTTATTTTTATCTCTGCGTTGTTTCTCTTTTTTTTCTCTTTGTGTCCCCTGTGTGATGGGCCCTCGTGCTTGTATACAGATTTGTTCACCGGCAGGCGAGCGGGTGAATGCGAGATGAATTCTAAAGTCTTTGTCCGCTGAAGGTGGACGAGTGCCGCACATTTAGCATAAGAATGACTGTTCCTTCAACAAGAATCAAAGGGTTTAAGACACGTCGTGTTGTTGCTCAGACGATAATTCTCAATGAAACCCAGTTGTTTTAATGTTTCTCATTCCTCACACCAATCCCTGACTTTTGAGACGTTTAATGCATTTTTAAAACGTCAAATGACTGTAAATACAGATGGATGACATGAGAGCTCCCCAAAAGTGAAGCCAAAGCATTTCAAACGCCCCCTGGTGGCTGGCTCCAGTATAGGCCCTAAACCCCCTCCCCTTGTATGTTAGAAGATGGGCCAAAGTTAAAACCCAAAGTGCACCTTAATGAGGTTCATCCCCCCGTTCTCATCACGCTGATGTTCATTCAGGTGTTCATTATCCTGATCGATCAGTCAAACTTTATCCATATATCACCTTTCATACTAATCAAACTGCAACTCAAAGTGCTTTACAAAACAAGAAAACAATTAAAACATCGGGCATATCACGAACAAAAATAATATAATCAGAAAAAGAAGACTACATTTAGAGACTAATGCACAAAAATATGTGATAAAATGAGACAAATGAGAATAAAATAATAATACATGTAAAACAGAAACATTAACAGTTTATAATTATAAGATACAGTGTAAAAGCCAGACTGACTCTATATTATCAGTATTTCAGTGGATCAGTGGAACTGGCAGTGGGTGTAAAGATTTTTAAATAGGCGTATCGTACGCTGTCCTTCTGGTCCGAGTCAGAACTCCAGCTGCAGAATTTTGAATTTATCGCGGCTGATTTATGGCGTTCTCTGGTAGTAGAAGAGGAAAGCAAAGCGTTATAGTAATCTGGCGTCCTAGTTAAAGGGTTATAGCTGAACTCTCCTCGCAACTGGATTTATTTTTCATTTTTTTCTCTGTGAAACTGATACCTAAAGACTAATAATACTTGGTGTTAGTAGTTTTGGTTTTATGCTTAGACCAAAATAGGTAATTAGAAAATGGTCCCCCAGCAGAATTTGATATTGATATTTAATTGTGCTTGATAATGTGACCCTGAAGTTGTTTATTATGGCTTTACTGGCTCACACTGAACACACTGGTCTGTTTAGTGCAGTTTATGAGCTCTAGTTTTGTGGATGAACCCAACCTGTCCCTACAGTCCTCTGCTGCTCCTCTCTGACATACTGCGCACGTGGTCATGTTTAAAATGACTGAAAGCAGCCTAAAATAGGTCGTTGAATTATTCGCTCTGTACGAAAGGGCTTAATTGGAGTGGGATCCTGCTTCCCTGTTGAAATTGATCGATTCTTTAAGTAGTCTGACTGTGGGTGCCTTATTATTAATAATTTAAGCAAAGAGAAAAAAGAATGCATCGCCTGGTTACGCTTGAAACGTGTGTTTCCTGCAGGTCACAGCGGCTTTGTGGTTTAAAGTTTGGTGGCGTTGGTCTGATGATCAGACTGTTGGACTTTTGGAATTTCACTTTTTAAGGGACTGCTGAACTGAACACATATGGTTATCTAAATAAATCTGTAACCCTGAAAAACCTACATTGGGTAGGTGGGATTTTAATTTTTGGATTATTTTCTCTCAAAGATGTTAATTCCCGCTCAAAAGTTGACCGGTGGAAGCTGTGCAACCGTTTCCTGATCATTTTGTTTGTAAAATGTCTATTGGTAAAAAAGTTGTAATTTAGGTGAAAAAAAGTTGTGAGTAAAAAAGAGAAAAGTGATTTTACGAGATTCGATGCTGAAATAAGCTAAACAGGCAGGTCCTTGGAAAGCTTTCAAAAATGGTGAAGTCCAAGCTGTTCTTTCCTCAAAATAAACAATTTCCTGCAGATTCTTTTCAAAGTCCTGATACCGATGATAATGCGGTGCTGATGTACCTAAAGATTTGGAATTTCCACTGAGCAATTGGCTAAAATTGCCACTTTTTTCCCCATAATATTGTGACTTTTTTCCTTGTATTTCAAAGTTTATCTTCAACGTCTCACTGTGGCCCTAATACCCGACTACTGTATTTCTTCTTAACTTTCATATTTTCCTTTCAACCTTGCTGAGGAAAAGTCAAAGTAAATGTAAAAAGTCTACCGTTACCAGCAGTGCCCGTAACGCTCGGATCATTTTACACGTGTGTGGAAGGCTGTTATACCCGTGTGAACCAGTGTGACTGGAACAGTGGAAATGGGGCTACAGGGCGCAGAGGGATTACTGCAGTCTGGAGAGGGCCGATACTGGCCACGTACGTACATACATAAAAAAACCTTATGATGGGAGCGTGTGTGGGTGTGTAATAGGAGATAGGAGGGTCTTTATGCAGTAATCCTGCACCCCCCACCCCCTCCACACACACACACAAAAAGAGAGAGAGGAGATATCGAGTTGTAGGGGGGGCGGAGAGGATGAGAAAGAGAAAGCAGATCAAGGGAAGGAGCTGGACCCCTGACCTTGTTTTGTGTGTGTGCGTGTGCACGTGCATGGCCACCCCACCGCCACCGCTGTGGGCGTCACCATGACAACGGGGTTAGAGGCGAGCCCACGAGCTGAGAAAGTGAACAAGATGCGTTCTGACGTGAGATCTCAGTGCAGCAGCCTGTTTAGGATGCATTCCTCGCTTTTTGTTGTGTTTTGTCTCTTTGTCGTATTGTGTTTTGAAGCCCTGCTGGTAAATGCCAACAATTTAATGCTGCTCCCTGCTGGTTTCGTTTCGTTTCGTTTTCTTCCGCTTATCCGCGTCCAGGTCGTGGGGGCAACAGCCTGAGCAGGGAGATCCAGACACTCCTCTCCCCGGCCACTTCCACCACCTCCTCCGGGGGGACACCAAGACGTTCCCAAGCCAGCCGAGAGATGTAATCTCTCCAGCGTGTCCTTGGTCTGCCCCGGGGTCTCCTCCCGGATGGGCATGCCCGAAACACCTCCCCAGGGAGACGTCCAGGAGGTATCCTGACCAGATGCCCGAACCACCTCAACTGGCTCCTCTCAACGCGGAGGAGCAGCGGCTCTACTCTGAGCTCCTCCCGGATGTCCGTGCTCCTCACCCTATCTCTAAGGCTGAGCCCAGCCACCCTGCGAAGGAAGCTCATTTCGGCCGCTTGTATTCGCGATCTCATTCTTTCGGTCACTACCCAGAGCTCATGACCATAGGTGAGAGTTGGGACGTAGATTGACCTGTAAATTGAAAGCTTTGCCTTCTGGCTCAGCTCTCTCTTCACCACAACAGACCGCTTCAGGGTCCGCATCACTGCCGACGCTGCTCCGATCCATCTGTCAATCTCCCGCTCCATTTTCCCCTCACTCGTGAACAAGACCCCGAGATACTTGAACTCCTCCACTTGGGGAAGCGACTCTCCCCCGACCCAGAGTGGGCAATCCACCCTTTTCCGGCTAAGAACCATGGCCTCAGATTTAGAGGTGCTGATTCTCATCCCTGCCGCTTGACACTCGGCTGCAAACCGTCCCAGTGAGAGCTGGAGGTCACTGTTCGATGAGGCCAACAGGACCACGTCATCTGCAAATAGCAGAGACGGAATCCGGAGGCCACCGAACCCGACTCCCTCCGCCGCTTGGCTGCGCCTAGAAATTCTGTCCATGAAAATTATGAACAGAACCGGTGACAAAGGACAGCCTTGGCGGAGACCAACCCTGACTGGGAACGGGTCTGACTTACTGCCGGCAATGCGAACCAAGCTCTGACTCCGACAATACAGAGATTGAATAGCCCGTAACAAAAGGCCATCTACCCCATACTCCCGGAGCACCCCCCACAGGATACCTTGGGGGACACGGTCATAAGCCTTCTCCAGATCCACAAAACACATGTGGACTGGTTGGGCAAACTCCCATGCCCCCTCCAGTACCCTCGTGAGGGTATAGAGCTGGTCCAGTGTTCCACGGCCAGTACGAAAACCACATTGCTCCTCTTGATTCCGAGGTTCAACTAGCAGCCGCACTCTCCTCTCCAGCCCCCTGGAGTAGACCTTCCCAGGGAGGCTGAGGAGTGTGATTCCCCGGTAGTTGGAACACACCCTCTGGTCCCCCTTCTTGAAAAGGGGGACAACCACACCTGTCTGCCACTCCAAAGGCACAGTCCCCGATGTCCACGCAATGTTGCAGAGGTGTGTCAACCATGACAGCCCTACAACATCCAGAGCCTTCAGGAGCTCGGGACGGATCTCATCAACCCCCGGGGCGCTGCCGCTGCGGAGTTGTTTGACAGCCCCGGCGACCTCGACCTCAGTGATGGGAGAACCCAGCCCAAAGTCCTCCGGCTCTGCCTCCTCTTCAGAATACGTGTTGGTGGGATTGAGGAGATCTTCGAAGTATTCCTTCCACTGCTGAACTATAGACTCAGTTGAGGTCAGCAACTCCCCTCCCACACCAGCTCCCTGCTGGGTTTTTTTTAATTATTTTTTAATTTTTTTCACACTCGTTAGCCAATTATCTCCTGTTTCATTTTTCATTCTTGCCTTCATCGCTCTCGGAGTTGTTTGTTTTTCAGTCGCGTCTCCCTTCAAATCGCTCAAGGTACTTTGGCTTTGTGCTCCTTCCGCAAGAATTAGCAAACAAAGTAGTTCAATCACAAACAACAGCGTGCTGGTTTGTGCCGGAGTTAACGCTCTACCCTGCTGCGCTGGGCTTTTTGAATACACGCGGCTCCAATATTTGAACCAAACTTGCAATTTGGGGTGCAGTGATGACTTTCAGATCCATCTCGCTGCTCGTTTCTCCTCCTGAAAGCATAAAGGAACATGTTTATACTACTGCAAGTGTGCGGAAGTAATAATCATATTAAATAACAAATTCATCAGGGAACCTAAAAACCATAACTTGCAGTGACTCACATACAAACACACACACACACTCTACATGCTCAAAAAAGCAATGTGTGTGTGTGTGTGTGTGTGTGTGTGTGTGTGTGTGTGTGTGTGTATGTGGCTAATATATGTATAAATATGTGCATACATTTGGAGTTTCCCCCCATTATCATCCCTTTCATTTATTTTCCTTCAAAACTGGTTGTGTTTTTCCTCCTCCTGATGTTGAGTGATGGCAGCGTCAGTTTTTAGCGGAGGGGAGGGCGTGCTGATGTCATCAGAGGGAAAGCGCCTAATTGGCTCGCCGTGACGCAGCAGGTTCAGGTGCATGTCGGTGTAAATTAGATGATGGATCGCACGTTGTTGTTACCCATAACTCAAATTCACACACACACACACACACACACAGACACACACAGGCGCACACCCTACGTTTCCATCTCGCCCTCATCCACCATTATAATGAGTAAATCTAAGCCTTTTCTATCTTTGATGTTACTTTCGCTGCCACTCAGAGCAAAAACAAAGCTCCCTCCATTAACGGTGCCACCCGTGTAGAACACGCACACGCAGAGGCGCCCCTGCACATCTTGAATGCACATCCCCTGTGTGCTCACACACCAATCACTTTTCCTCTCTCGCCCCCCCCGGGGAGGCCAAAGTCCTGCTTCAGCTGCTAAATTGCCTGAACTGTCTCATCTGCTAATGGGTTACCTGTCTTCCTGCGTGTCCGCCGCTCTGTCCACGTTATTGAGCGTCTGCTGTCCTGTCTGTCTGCGGCTGTTTCTGCTACATGTCTGCCTGCCTCCTGGCTCGTAAACATGCTGCTCTTTTCCTTTCCATTTTTACTGTTGTTAATAAAAAAAAAGGCATGAAACAATTCACTCAAGTCCTGAAGCAATTCAACAGCTTCACGATTTTCTTTTTTTCAAACTGAATGAGATTTAAGACACATTATAGTTTGTCAGACAAAAAGGACAAAATACTGTAACTGTTCTTATTTTTCTTTATGGAATTAAAGAAACCCTTTTCAGTCGTGAGGTAGGGAGGTTAGAAACTTTAAAAATGAGAAAATAAAAACATCTTCTGTATTAAATCTGGTGTCTGCAACTTCTGGGAATCAAGCATGAGGCTCTTGTGGAAGCAACTCCACTGCCCCTCCACCCTGTTTCTGCTCCGTAGCCCCGCCCCATTCTTTAAGGCAGTTGAGATGTTGGCGACGACATCCTGGTTTTACTGCCACGGCAGAAGAAAAGCGGCTTCCTTCATTAAAGGCGGCGAGTTACCCCGAGTCACAGTACAACCTGCTGTTTGAAGCTTATGTCATCTAACGTCTGAACCGGCTTGATGAATCGCATATATTTGGCGTTTTCCAACCTGCTCGCTGTGCATCATTACATCCCTGAAAGAAACACATTTTTCAAAGGAAGTACATCCCTAAACAGGAGCCTGTGTATTTTCATGAATATGGAAAAATAGCAGCAGTAATTTAAGTACTAGTAGTAGTAACAGAACCAATTGTTTCAATAGTTAAAGCATTAACAGTTGGGACAGTTCGAGACAGTTCAGAAAGTGCTTAGTTGCTTCCATTAGGTGGAGACAAACTGTAGTAGTAGTACTACAATTGATACTAATAGTTTTTACTATTGTTTTAAGATAGTAGTAATACTATTAATACTGAATACTGAGTGTTACTGTGACAGTTTATCCATTTTACACAACAGGATTTACCCACCTAAAGTACATTTTTGAGGCATTTGTACTTTATTTGAGTAGAAGTATTTACATTTTCTGCTACTTCCACTCCACTGCATCCTAGAGTCAAATATTGTACTTTTTACTCCACTAAGTTTGATACGTCGAGTTTCTGGTGGCTTCACACTGTGGATTATTAGTTGCATCAGAGCCAACATGGAACATGTAGTGCAAATAACTAGTTTTTAATCTATTTTACTGGGGGAAAAAAGAAAAAAAAAACAGTTGCCAATAAACAGAAGAATGCTGAATATGGGATCTGATGGTTTAACCCCTTGTTACACCTGACACTTTAACTCACAGTTTTGATAATAAAGTACAATTACTGCCAGGAAATTAGTTTTTAAAGGGATAGTTAAATTAAACTAAAATAAAGTTAAGTTATGGGTGACTGTCATTTTTGCCAAAGTAATATTTTTAGCAAGATATCTTTTTCATATCAACTGTTTAAGTTGAACACTTTAAACTTTTAATCAGGTTTGACTCCAGGGTACTGGTAATAATTGTGGAAGAAGCCGTTCTTAGAGGTGTAATTGGCTGACAGCTGTGCAGCCTCCACCGTTCACAGCGGGGACGTACATCACGATGGCTCCATAACCCGAGTCAAGGTCACGTCAATGTGTGCCTGAGATAATTTATATTTAAATTACAGTTATGCTCATAAATGATAGGCATGATATGGTTGTTAGTCATAGTGTGCCACTGTTAATGCACCTGAGTGCAGTTACACAGCTGCTCATCCTGTCCCCGTCCTGCTGCTCTGTTAGCTTGTTTCAGCGCCCATCTTTTTTAAATGGAAGTAGCACGAGTCCATTGAACGTTCAGAATGGGTCTTAGCTGTGGTGAGTAACATGGCCTCAACATCAGAACATGGAAAAGGTCCCATTCAGCCGTCATCCTTTCTGTCTTACTCTAACCGACCACAGTCAGGAGGGAGAAGGCATTGCAAAGTTTACTCGTTAATTCCAGCTAAAACGCCACAAAAAGCCGCTACCGCCAGCTTAACGCTGGTTACTAGCTTGGTTCTGTCTTGCGCTGGTGAAGAAGAAGCGATCTGGATCACTCCCAGAACCTTTTCTGAAGACTTCATCTGAATCTGACCAAGATTTTTAGTTATCCCGTTAACAAACGAATGTCAGCAAAACAGAACCTCCTCGGCAGCGGTAACCAATTGTGTTATTAGCATTAGTTAAGGGTGTCACAATTGTCCAAATCCTTGACTGGATTTCATTTCCAGTTTCAAGCTCGCAATTCAATAAAAGAACATTTTTTTCTAGGCTAAAATTGGCTTAAATAAAAGATCATTGGTTTTATGCCCTGATAATTCATTTTTATTTTTTTATTCTTAGTTCAAAAGATAGGCCACATGGTGTCATGAGTGATATACAGGCCTTATTAAAGTCGTTATTTCAAATACAAAGGTAACTATAACTTGTGTCACCCGTTAGTCGTGAACAAAAGAGGGTAACCGCCATCTAGTGGCTCATTTAGGAACTGCAATGTGACACTCGGAGTAGTAGCAGTACTACCAGTACTCCAATGGATGAAAGAACACCAACACAATATAATGTTGCTATGCCAACCAACTACTCAGCTCAGTGGAGCTTTCAGAGCGTCAAAGGACAAGTTGGTCTAATAATATAAAGTATATTGACTGTAATTGCAGATGCCTCTCATCGTTGCCTCCCTTTGTCGCCTGAATAGAATCTCCTGTTCTTTATTGTCACCTTTTGTGCGCTTCACTTCATGCATGCTGCCGCACCGTCTTTCTCATCTCCGTATTTAAACTGTAGCCGAGGCATTTCCCAGAGAAAACAGACATACGCTATCCAAACAGCCCCCGGAGAGGAATTTATCTGCAGGATTATTAGATTCAAATCGATCATTCTTTCCATTTTCCCCTCATTTGCTGCAGTAAACATGTTTTCTTCTTTTCTACCTTTTGTCCGTCCATCTTTTCTCCCTCTTTTCAGCGTGTTCCCCCTCTGATGTCTCTCTATTCCGTGGACTGTATCATAAATAGAGGCCCCCTTGACATTTCAATTCGCCCCATAACCCCTCATATATTTACACACACGCAGCGAGTTCATTGTTGAGCATCGGTTCAATGGCGGGCCACTCCTGGGTTTCCACGGAGACAGGGGAAAGCAATAACTGCACACTTGACCCCTTTGCTCTTTTATTGGCCTCTTCTCCCCTTCACACACACACCTCAAATCTAATCTGGGAGAGTGAGCCTCCGTGGCGATATCCCTCCATCTTCCCCCGAGGATCGGAGAGGAGAGGAGACAGAGAGGAGGAGGAGGAGCGGGCGCAGGTGGAAGTTAATAATTTTGTCTCGCGCTGACCTGGAGACGATAAGATCGATTGTTTGGCTCTTGTAGTCTCCTCATATCAGGCACACGCAAATCATCGCGGCCTTCCCGTCCCGGCTTCTCACAGGAAAACACAACTCTGTGAGCCGGAGGCGGCGACGAGAGGAGCTGTGGGCGAGAGGGAGGAGAGTGAGAGAAGGGAGGAGAGAATCACTGTGACAGAGAGAGAGAGAGAGAGAGAGACTATAGGACAATATTAGCAGGAGGCTAGCCTTAGCGACAAGCCTGGTTACTGTCTATCATCACTCTGAGCTCAACTCCCCCTCTGAGGTTTCCTCATTTTTCTTCATCACGCCTAAAACACATATTTAATCCTTATTTATTCTTTGAATTTAGAGTTTGTTGGTGGACTCATCAAATCAAGTATCACCCAAAGGGCACGACTTGCCCTTCTCACCATCCGGAGCGAACGCAGCTGGAGGCATTTCGGTAGCCGTGAAACTCATCAGTGACATTTATTTTCCCGTTTAAAGCTCTCGGGCCTGATTCCGGACGTGAAGCGGGTTTAAACCTTGAATTCGACACCTTTGATCGTTTTGGGCCCAGATTGCTCCCCTCCTTTGTGCAAACAGACGCTCTGAAATCTGAAATCTGAAATGTGATCACTTTGTCTGCGTGTTTGGCACGGTTACACTCCCTCCCGAGCTCAGCAGCTAAAGCCGTTCTGCGCTACATGACGACAACACGAGCTTGTGCCTCTGTCAGTAATCATGTCAGGGTCGATTGGATGGTTTCTTGAGTCTGGAGTGTGTGTGTGTGTGTGTGTGTGTGTGTGTGTGTGCGTGTGCGTTGCCTTCTGCGTCACAGCTGTGTGTTTTTGTTCATGTCCTGCTCACACATCCCATTAAGAGACATGATTTTTTAAATTTCGTTCCATAAATTGAAGTCATTTTTCTGCATCTGTGTTTATTGTAAATATGCAGTGTATATTTTTATACTCGCGCCCTTTATACTCTTTGAAACAAGATCCCGTTCTCTGCGGGCTTTACCTGAATGAATAAGAAATATATACAGACCGACGCGGAAGGCTGATACGTCTTTTTTGTTCCTCCGCAGTTCTCCAAGGAGAAATACCTGCTGGACTCTCCTCCTGAGAAACTTCGTAAGGAGCTGGAGGAGGAGCTGAAGCTGAGCGCCGCCGACATCAGGAGCCATGGCTGGTACCATGGACACATACCCAGAGAGGTAAATGTGTGCAGTGTGCAGCGCAGCGAGACGTTTGACGGATTTGTTTAAGGATTTGGAGTTGTGTCAGTCGAAATGAGCTGGACTTGACAACACTGCGCTTTGTAAGTTTTAGGAATCAAGCATGAGAACTCAAAAGTCGCAGCTCCGCTCCGCCCTTTAAACAGTTAAACAGAGGCCCTGAGAGGGGTTCAGGGACACTCGTTTTGCCATGATCTCCCTTTTTTGGCTCTTTGCTGTGTATGCAGTTGTTGATAGAGCGACTTTTCCTGCTGGGATGTCCGCCGTTGGATCGGCCTTTCGCCATCTATGGGGATGTGCTCGCGCCTCCATCTGTGTACAACAGCCAATAGGAACGCCCTCTCTCTGAAGTCCCCGGTATATTATGGTGAAGCTTGAATACAGAGTCTAGTGGAGATGCAGAAGAAGAAGCCATTTCTTTTATCAGACCACTTGAATTAACATTATTCTCAAAGGTCATTATGGAATAAATTACAAACCTCCACCTTAACTCCGAAGCCTGAAGCTATAACGAACTGCGGCACCTGTATGTTTCCGGCAACACGGTCCTGCACATCCAGGCAAAACATGAAGGATGATTTAAAAAAGAAAAAAGGAAACCCAACCAGAGCCGTTGTCCACGGAAAACAAATTATGGAAATTTTGAGAAATGGAGATTGACTCTCATTGTCTTGACGGCTGAATTTGTCCAAATCTCAGCATGTTTTGGAGCACTGATGTTAACAGGCTGGAAGAAATGGGGTTTATTTCATTAATATTGGTATGGTGAAGCACTTTTGGTTTCGGGTCTCTTTGTATTCACTGCGGTGTCTTGTAAGCTGTGTTGGGCGGGGCACATTGTTTGTGTTTGTGTTTCATTATTGTCATCAGAATGTCACAAAAAACAATTCAGTGACAATTTGAAGACTAAAAAAATCAGGATTGAAGGTGCCTCTTAAGGCGGCGAGACACCCTATTTTTTTTCACTCTTCTCTGACAATTTTCATGTCCAACGATTAATCAGTGAGTCAAAAATCAAGACAGCCTTTCGTTGTCCTTTAATTAAATCTAAAGCGTTAACTCAAAATACTCTCACACTAAGATCATAGAACATATGCATGACAACTGAAGCTCCTTGTCGAAGTCTTTCAGTCTCAGTGTCAGTGAAATAAGTGAAAAATGATGTATCGCTTCAAAAGCATCATGATATGTTGTAAAAGAGACATCGCAAACAGAGCAGTGTGTGCTTTGGTCAACAACCGGTAGCATTAGTTCAGCGATTACTCGGCCAAAGTCTGCCGGCCTTGAAAGCACACAGAACGACACTGATTACTGACTCACATCATCTGTCGCAGCTCAGAAGAAACTGCTTTAGCGGGAAACTCTGCCAGACGGACAGCTGCACGTGTCGCCCGCGCGCGCGTTTCACAGCTGGCGGCGACGACGCACACACTGCACATGTGGAGGGTCCTGGCTCACGTCCTCTGTCTCCTGTTCAACCTCTGTTCTGTGCCTCTCGTAAACACAGACGCAGACTCGAATCTGCCATCTGCGACTCCGCTGTCATTCGCATGAAATATTCATGGATTCATGGAGGTGCCCCTGAGTAAACTGGGGGAAACCCTGAGCCCCCCCCCGCCCCTCGGTTACCAAAACAACATCAGTGACTAGAATGCAGTTGGCAGCCAAAATCAGCTTCCTCCTGCTTCTTCTGCCTGTTTTTATTATGTTATATATTTTGAGCTTGGCTGCCAGAGTAGCGTGACCTATGACATGACAGCAAGGTTTCAGATTCAGAGCCAAAAAACTGTAGTCAGATGTTTAGAAATGTAGAGAGAAATCAGGATCCTGCACTTGGTCTGAGCTGAGCTGAGTGTATACTGCCCCCTGCTGGTGTGGAAGCACCTGGAGCTGTGCTGCAGGACACATTTTGCGCCTCGTCTCCTGCACATCAGCAGCCTCTTTGCAGGTAGTTTTAAAGGGGACTCTGCTGACTTTGTCCTCTAAACATGGCTACAACATGGATGGTTACATGAAATGGTTAAAAAACAAAAAGCAAAAAGTGTGATTATTTCACTGAATGTGTCACTGAAAAACAAAAAAATTAATTCATAAAATCATGCAACGGGACATTTGCTCAGGTTTGCACCACACCGACGTGTTTTGCGCAGGATAACTCTACAGCACTGCAGAGCTTCATTATTGTCACATATTTCACCTTTATCAAATAATAAGCTTCTACAATATTTGTGGAAGCTGGGGACAAGTCTGGAGGGTGTGATACCAGCAGCATGCACAGTCTGAGGCTGGTCCATCGATCGTGAATGTGGAAGTAGCTTTCTTTTGATTTCCAAATTTTTCCATTTTCACAGCAGCCCTGAACTGGATAAAATGTTCCCCCAGACGGTCATTCGCTGGCAGTGACAGCTAGTGCTGTTTGTTCGTGAATTTTTTTTTTTTTTTTTTTTTTTTTTATCAGTAATCACAGTTCCCTCAATTCAATTATTCAGCAGCGTCTGAACCAAACAGCCGCACACATCCTGTGGCTCTATGAGCTGAGTTAGCCTCCAGCTCTTTAAGATTATTTTTCGTTTGTCCTTCTAGGTGTCAGAGACTCTGGTTTTACGCAATGGAGATTTCCTCGTGCGCGATTCTCTGACCAGCGTGGGAGACTACGTGCTCACGTGTCGCTGGGACAACGAGGTGCTCCACTTCAAAATCAGCAAAGTTCTGGTCAAATCCAATGAGACTAAGGTACGTATTACTGCTTTTACCAGCAGCTTATTTAGGCTTTATACCTTTATACCTGTTTAACCCGTTTTTAGAAATTAAATAAACAGTAATAAAGAAACAAATAAGTACGGGGAAATGAATTGGTGGAAAATGTAAAGGACAAATTATACAGGATTAATTATATATTGATAAGAAAAGCTTAAATGAATCAATTAAGTGGACAGTTACGGAAGGAAAATAAACACAAAATTAAATAAATACTAAAACACATGAAAGGAGAAGTATCAATTTTTGCCATATTTTACAAATAAATGTTGTGTGTTTGTTGGGGTTTTTTTGGGGCAGTTTTGGTCCTCCATACATGTACGTATGTATGTATAACGTCAGTAGTTTGCCTGTGTTTAACCTGTCAAACTGTTCCCGGTTCGCGAGTCCTGACAACAGTCTTTTATCCTCTTCTCATCTCACCTCAGAACACAATGCATCTGGCATTTTTTTTATTTATCCTCATGTTTGCCAAGTCAGTATCCTTCCGCCATGTGAAGGGGCCTATTT
>KV751375.1:3645372-3669755 GCA_001698575.1 Mola mola | reverse complement strand
CTTGGTTCAGTCTCCTCGCCGCGCGGCGCGTCCTCACCGCATCTTCTCCGTCCAAAAGCCCCGCAGAGAGCGGCGCTGGGCGGGGACAGAGCAGCGGAGCCAGGCTGCCTCCCTTCCGTCCATCCTTCCCCGGCGGCTCCCTCGGACGGACTGGCTGGCTCGCCGTCTCTCTCTGCCCTCCTGGCTTTTTCCTTTTTACGCTGCTCCAACAATGACCGCGGCGGCCGCGCGCGCGCCGCGAGGCGGAGAGAGAAGAGAGGGGAAGGTCCTCGCTTGGTACTGAATTTGAATAACACCACGGGGTGATAAATGTCCATTGTACTGCTTAAGTAATGAATCTCCGCCGTCCTCTATGTCACACACACACACACACCCACACACACAGTCGCGCACACGCCAGCAGCTGCGTGGAGGGACCAGCAGCCCCTCTTAAAGACACAACAGCCCCATTTTCTACCCAAAAAGAGATTACAATCCCGACACTGTTTACTCTCTGACCGCGCTGCATGACGTTTAGTGTTTGTCTTGTGCCCCCCTCAGCCACCCTCTCCCTCTCCCTCTCCCTCTCCTCTCTGGTGTGAGGCTGTAACCTGGCACTGCAGAGAGGGAAGTGTGCTTACAGCCGGGGTTCGTGACAGAAACCCACTGGATTCTGTGACTCATCGACAGAAAGAGGCCCATTATTCTGCTTTATGTGTATATAAATGCAATGAAACATCCCAACGACCCCTTTATTTTAAAGGCCTAACAGTGATCCATGTTAACCAGTTTAAACCACGCGCGCTCACTAACGGGAGCAGAACCGAATTTGGAGCGACAGAACTGCGTTTTTACGCCCCGTAATGTTCCGTCAGTTTGTGTTCATGCTTAAAACAGATTTGTGTAAATGTCAGAGTCTGTGGGTGTAATTGTGTCCATCTGTGGCCCCTCTGGACTCTGGAAACTTGAATCTGAGTCGAGCCCATCCGCGTGTTGTGCATATCAGCACTTTTGGATGCTGCGTTTGCGCTGCAGCGTTTTGATGCCTACAAACGCAACCGTCTCTCTCTCTCTCCCTCTCTCCCTCTCTCTAATAAATCATCCTGTCTGATCCCGCCCCCCGGCGCAGGGGGGTCCTCCTCTTTAAAGCTCAATCCGTTTTTCCCCTTTTCATCCTCCTGAAGAAGCCGGGTTAACCTCTGCTGATCCTCAGGGCCGGAGCCCCTCTCGGCTCCAGCACGCCTCTCATTCATTCAGCCAGTCACTCATTCATTGCTCTTTCTCTTTTCTTTTTTTTTGAGCGGTGAAAAGCAAAAGCAAACTCCTCCATCTGAACCTCCTCTCCCTTTCTCCTCTCGTCTTTTCATGCCCTGACTCCTCCAGAGGCGGGAAACCCGGGAAGGAGTCAAGAGGGGTCCACTTCCACTCTCACCTTGATATCGCTCATTCCCGGCGGTCAGGGGTCACTCAGAGACATCAGGGAGAGGATTTGTGACACCATCAAGTAAAGCTGAACTAGACAATGTTTCTCTTGCTGACGCTTCCAAGTGTTGTTACTCTTTGGGCGCAAGAAAAAAAAAATGGCTGCTGCTGGCATCCTGTCCAAAGCAAAAGCAAACATAAGAGTTTCAGTTGAATCCTGAAACTTTGACCTCAGCGCTGATAAAGGCAGAGTAAAGTTGAAAAGAGTAGGCAGGTGTTGTGACGGATAGAAAGAATGGCAGTTTTGAACCAGTGGTGTCAGAGGAGACGCGTGTGGACGGGGGGACTGATTTCAACGCAACACCGCTCCACTGTGTCCACTCCCCTTTGAATTTCCATCACTCTCCTTCTTTACCTTTTTTCTCCATCGGCCCAGTTGTGCAACATTTATTCCAGCTGTTCCGCTTGCGGATAACAACTGGGGAGAATGATGGCTCTTCCTGTTTCCGTTCCACAGTGGGTGAACCATTTCCTTTGTTCCGTGAACCATAATTTTACAATTAAAGTGAGTCTTAGAGGAAACCAATCCAAGATTTTAAGACAATAAGTTGTATTGCTCGTATAAGCGTCATTTATTTAAAAAAAAAAAAGTTTATTCTTTGTTGAAATAACGACAATTATTTTAATAATTGTTCTGATTAAATCTTATGAGTCATTATTATTGAACAATACTAGATATGAATTTTGAATTTTGCTCTATGGACATTTGTGGACTTATAAGGATTCCTTAGCTCAGGAAGTGTACAATTACGTCTCTGTGTTTAAGACACGCCTTTATTTTGAAACTCCTCCTGCACACCTTTTTCACAGCGTCCGCCCAGGGTGGCCGTCATCGGATGCGGAAATCGTATCACCGCAGACTTTGTGCAAACGGAAAATATCCGATCTTTGTCCAAAGAATCGATTTTATATCATATCGTGATTCAGCTGGTGATTTACTGTTGCCTGTTGCCGAACCGACTCCGTGTCTCCTGTTTAGGATGAAAGCAACAGAGATATTAGAGGAGAGCTCAGATAAACACTTCAGCCTGTTGAATGAATGAAGCAGAAGAGTTCATAAAGACACTTTTAAAGACTCTTAGCTATCCACAATTGTTGAATTCAGGCCTTTAGGCTGCAGTAGCTTTCATGTGGGCTGTTAGTCTCGGTGGCGTATAGTCGGGGTGTGTGTGTGTGTGTGTGTGTGTGTACACACAGGAACAGTAGGGGAGCGCTGCACTCCCAGGGGCCACTGTGCTTCCCTCCATCGACTAATCAATGTTTAACCCGCCGGCTAAAAGGCCTGGCAGGGGAGAGGGGGGCCCAGTCGGCGGGGCGGGCTGTGAAACCGTGCCGGCCAGAGATGAGAGGAGAGAGAGGACAAAGGGTCCAGGGGAATCCTTAAAATAAACCTCCTCTGGTGAAGGCATCTCCTCCCTGCTGCTAAGGCATGGCTGCAGAGGACAGAGACAGGGAGGCAACGCTGGCAGGGAATGCTGCTGGAATATATAGTGGGAGGCAAGTTTAGGAGAAACGGCACAATCGGACAAACAATCCTCACATCGGCCTGTTGATCGAGCGCCCCTGTATTTTGTGTTAAGGGGATTATGGAAGCAGCACTGCACTAATTTTATCCAGCAATCATAAGAAAAGTGGGCCTTACCATCAGAACTGGCAGTATTTAAGAGAGAAAGTGTAAGAGGCAGCAAAAATGGTGCTGAACCTGGCGAATTAAAGGAACAGCTCGCCCGAAAAATAAAATTCAAAAGTCATTATCAGCTCAACTTCATGCTAAAATTTGGTTTTAAATGCACAAAATATTTATGGAGCTTCACAGCAAAACAGCGTGGCAGGTTTCTCCCTAAAAATCAGAGAAACTGGAGACGAGTTAAAGTATTTTTTGAAAAATTTAAATAATCCAAGTTTCCTGAAGCCCAGAGATCCTAAATTGAAGGCTCACTCCCTTTTAAAAGCCAGAATCCATTCTGGTAGAGACACAGCAGACACAGCTTATATTTCATCCTATGGTCTTATGGCATCTTTTCCGATTCCTTTGGGATCGTGGGAATTCTGGATTGTGCCACAACCATTTCGTGTTTTTCATTTCCAGTTTATTATTTAATTTATTTTGTCTCTGGCTTGCTTTTGCAGTTGTTCAGGAGGAAGTTGCTGTGTTTTGTGAACTAAGACAGACATTCTGTCACCTGGTCGCCACTTTGTCGCGCATCCATTGTGTGTCATCACTGCACACACTTGTCTTTGTTGAATTTTAGTACCTGAACTACCTGGTTGTGTTAAGGAAAAGATTCTGGAGGACATTTCCAGGTTCCAGAGGAGGCTCTGAATTCAGGATTAATATTGTAAAAGCTAAACTTCCCATTCCTGATGCATCAACTTGTAGGCGACCTTGAACAAGTAGCTCCGCCTCCTCTTCCTGGGAATCCGCGCCTGGTTCAAACATGTATGTCTGAATTACTCTAACGTCAGAACTTGCCACCGCGCAGCGTCTAGTAGACTAGTTTAAAAGTTGAAAGATGACAGCAGGTAAGCTGTGGCTCACTGTGGCTGTAGGTGAGGGGCGGAGCCATGAGTGTAGCTAAGGTAGCCATTGATAGATCAACACGAAGTAATGAGGCATTACGAGATTTGGAGAAGAGTTTTTAAGGCCACACGGGGATTTTTTTCCCATAACAAAACATGTCATTTCATGAAACAGAAACAAGTTTTTAACGGTTTAGTCATTTTGAGGAGCAGGACAGTTTTATCTCTCAGCGTGTCCCACAGACTCAAATGAATGTGCATTTTTTGCTTTGTTGCACATCTCTTTACTAGCTGCATGGCGTGCAGGCAAACTATGATGTTGCCTACAGGCGAGTTGTCAAAAGGCTAAGTGCTACAGAACAGTTATTTTACCATCCAGTGTAAAAGATCCGACCGTGGGAAGCGATGAAAACACGCCGCAAACATCAAAAACGTACATTTGTGTGTGTGCACAGAAGAAAAGATGACCGATCACAGATCAGAAGTGACATTAAACTGACCCCGAAGGAACACAAAGTGACAGAACGGCAGAGATTTGGAGAAAAAAATCTCACATTAAGGCCCAACTGAGAGCATTCTGTTACTCTCTATTCAGACCAGAACACACTCTTCTCTGCCACTGTCACACAACCACCCCCCTCCAATACGCCTCTGCCTAAACATCTCCCAGAATTCTTTGACAGTGGCTGCACTGTTGCCTGGCAACGAAGCAACGGACAGCGTCATCCGGGGAGTCACAGAGAAGACGAGAAGCAGAGAAGTCGACACTAATCTCAGCAGCACTTTGCACAGATCGGGGAGAAGGTTGACGGATGTCCTGTATCAGGCTTTCCGAGGCTCAGATTCACTAAAATAAACGTGGAACGTCGGATGTTTCTTGCAGTTATGAAGGATGACATTCCCAAATCCTGGGTGAGCATCCTGTGACAAGCTTCCCTGTACATCACACCGTACGGCCTCATAGCTGCCAACATCTGCGGTAAAATCAATTCCTTTGGCAAGTGTTTTATTTGACAATCCAAAAAAAAACACCCAAAAAATTAAATAAAGAAATGATAAAAGTTTGGTTTATGGCCTGTTTCATATTCATGAGTGCAGATAACACAATCATACCTGCATGACTGACCTCATAATCTCATTATTTTCCCGCACTGCCGGAGCGTTTTAGTGCGAGCATCAGCTGCTTTGTGCTGACTAAGTGGTGCTGCGCAAAGGCTGGACGCTCTGTTTTTTTTTACTGAAGCAATTCTGTTTAAGTGCTCGAGTCAAACAGTAATATTGGTCGCCTGGGTTTAAAAAAAACAAACAAACATTAAGCCCTGAGTTTATCTCTACCGCTGCTGGTTCCACCGTGGACGTGAGTAGTGTTTTCAGAACCTGCCGCAGGTCCATTCTTTAAGAGTGCAGAGTTTAAAATGCAGGGAAAAGCGCCAAAGTGCAAACGTTTGTTTACAGTACAGGCGGAAGTACAACTTCTTCTTCTGCTGTTATTTTAGGAATATCAGACAAATGTGCGCATGTCAAAATGCTGCTATCCTGATCAAGGCCTGGTGCACGTACACGCACGTCAGGATCGGATTATTGGATTTAGCGTCCATATAAACAGCACATTCGGCATTTCCAGTCCCTTGAATTTTTAATATGATTAAGAAATTTTGTGCGTGTAAACAAAGACGCTGACTTGGCGCTTAAACGTACAAAAACACAGTTGGATCAGTTTAACCAAGAAAGGAGGTGGAATTCTTACTAAAATGTTCCGTTTTTCCTCTTTTTATCAATGTGCTCTAAAAATGACTGATTGGAATAGGGATGATCATGTGATTTTGTTAATTTCACAACGCCCAGGTTCGCCACAGAACTGGCCTGTTCCCCGATGAAGTCCTGTGAATGGACCCTCCCCAGATCATATCTAGACACAAGAGTGCTCCCGCATAAACACATGCAGAAAGTCTGGCGTTTCTTACTATGAACAGGCTGATTTTCAACATAAGTTTCAGCAGAAAATGGTATTTCAGTTCAGAACAAAGGTTTGTTATCATCACTTCCCGTTACTGCTGACCTCCTTGCTCCCCCAATAGTGACTGCACCCCAGAAATCTTCCCCTTTTCCCTGTCCCTTATTGGCAGCCCTGATAATGACCTCCAACTGCAAACTGTTTCTTTCAGAAAGTCATTTTTAAGAGTCAGTTCATCACCCAGCTCAAAAATACACATATTCATCCATTCAGATTGTTCTGGGGTCGGTTTTTTGCAGTTGTCCCGTAGCGAAGAGTTCCGGGATAACTGTTCTCGGTGCAGCTACCAGATGTGCTCAGCCTGAAAGATCGGTTCGGGGTCCCGCGCTCACAGATGACATGCACGTGCACGCTGAAGAGTTTACTGATTGGCCAGGAAGAGATGTTTAGTCAGTACTCAGCCTGTATTTTCAGTCATTAGCAGCTTATATTTTCATTTATTTTCAGTCATGTTTGGCTCACAACACTAACATCACTTAATGGACTGTGTTGATGGCTGTAGGAGGTTTACTCGTGAGGTGTCATCAGAGTAATATTCGATCGTGGGTTGTCTAAGTTGGCACTCGGCTAACACAAACGTTCACCAACCAGTCAACTAGAGAATAAAACAAGTATCACAGTTGCTGAAAGTGATGGTTGGACTAAACAGGTAAACGTTATACAGAAACTCTCTAACTTTCTGATCCTCCTGGCACCGTTTGGTTGTCATAGTAAAAACTAAAATTCAGGTTTGGGCCTGATTTTGGAAAAGAACTATGACAGATGAACCGTTCCTGAGTCAGCGTTCCCATCCTGACATAATAAAAATTGGACATGTGCATTACAAAAGCATCTTAATTTCTCAAAATCTATACACGGATCCATAGTTTTTCAATATATATTTTTTTAGATCAGAGTGCATCAGTCATGCTTCGTACAAGCTACAGCAATTTAAAACAACGTGAACTAATTTTACACACATATATAAGTCTTTGAGCATCATTAAATAGTTCTGGATATGATAAAGGCTCTGAGCTCTGTGTAGAAGAGAGCAGAACTGATTCAAAGTTTCACTGCAGCGACGTGATTGGATGATTGAAATGGTGGAAACATCTTGTTGGTTCAAAAAAAAAAATTAAAAGAGTAAATGGCCACAGTCAGCTGATCAGGAAGGAAGCGGAGAGACGAGTTCATTTCAAAAATCAAAAACATTAAAAATGATCAGTTACTGGAGTCAGTATGGGTTTTAACCCTCCTCACAGGGAGGCAGCTGGAGCTGCTGAGTAAGAGGGCATGTGCCACACGGCTCAGACCCTGAGTGACGGGTATTGACCCGCACAGCCGAAAGACGTCTCTGTGGGAACGCTATTGATTATTGCCGCAGCAATAAAGGTCCCGGAAGCTTGTGAGAATGTCACGACTCTCCCAACACAAATAAAGGCGGAAACAGTGGCGCTGTGACACATCCTAACCTGCAGTCGCTCACTCTCCCGCGCTAACTGAAGAGTTCTGACGGGCCGAGGGGAGAGAAGCTGGCTGGGACTGAACTGAAAAAAATCAGCTTTCTGAGTTCCCAGGTGGAACGCTCCCTGCAGTCAAAGAGCCTCACCACTCCTGACCTGAAAATCCAACATGGCTGCCCTTCTCAGTCACAGAGCTGGAATATGTTTATTATCACATCTATCCGATTTGAGACGTTTCAGTCGACTTTTGTTGGCGTTTGTCTGCGAAAAAACAAACAAAAAAAAATGCAGCCATCGCGGCCGACGTGTCGCCACTCCCTCGCACGGTACAAAAATGAGGCCACACCCACAGGCGCTGCCTTCCTGTTGTCATTCAATGAAAATCACGTTTTTAACCTTGTTAACGTGTCCATATATTTTTTTATGTTCCGTGACAAACGGTATCAACCAAATAGCAGTCAAGCACTGGTTTTACGTCAAGGCTGAGGATCTCTGCTTTCATTTAGCAGTTTTCAAACCACAAACTCAGACTGTCTCCTATGTAGAAAATCTAAGGAACCGATCCCGATGACTCGCGGGGGGCGGGGCTTAATGTTGTAAAAATTCTGATGCATCAGAAACCTGGGAGACCTTGTACAAGTAGCTCCTCCATGTGTCTGTTTCAAACTTGTCTGGCTGAATAACTCCAGTGTTGGAACTTGCCTCCGTGCAGCGCGTAGTAGACTAGTTTAAATGTTTGGAGATGACAGAGCGGTGAGCGGAGATGGGGCGGGGCTAAAATAGCACATTCAGAGATGTAGAATGACATCCAAGATATTTTAATGTTAAAATGGATTTTAAAAATATACTAATTTCATGAAACAGAGATGAGTTTTAACAGGTTCAATCGATGGTTGAGCCAAGTCTTTAGTTCTGATTTCATTTTATTTTCATGTCATGCACATGACGTGGCCAACCCTCATGAGTTCACAGTGGTTAACTGTCTCATTACAAATTATAGAAGATATTCTGCCTTCTCTCACGAGCTTTGCAGATAAATTCAGCGACTAAAAAATCTGCCCGCCTAAACTAGAACTCAGGTTTTTCATTATCATCCTTCCATATGATCATTATCACTAGAGGACATTTTGCTAATAAAAAAAAACACGTCTTATGCGCTAATAGACGAAACGTATGAGAAATCCTGAGTTCTCATGTTGTCCATTATGAGTTAACATCAATCGGTAGTTATTGCTGACAGTATTTAACCTGTCCAAGGCAGTTCTTTGGGGTTTTCTGACTTCTAATGGAACGCGACCATCATTCTGCCTTGTGAGATAAATGGAACCCACCATGAGTCCACCTGAGTTGTCCTGCTGTGAGACATCAAAATGTCCACTGTTTCTGAAAATAAATCGTTTTCTATCTCATTTTTCAGCACTTTGAGAGCTTTCTTTATTTTTTGTTTTAAAAATTCAATCATTTTACTGGGAAGGAGGCAAAAATCTCTCAGATATCATACGAATTTCAAAACCTTTTAATTTAATCTTTCACACTAGTAATCGACAACTGTCACATAAAGCTACACAATATGCAAAAAACAGCCCCTTCCCTTTACTTTTTTCCTCTCCTGCAAGCTGGCGAAAACAATAAAGATCTTCTTTTTGTCTTTCTTTCTCTCCCCTTCCTTCTTCCACACAAACGCCACCTCCACCCTTGACCTCGCTGTGAAAAGTTAGCGCACCCGAGGTTGAACTCTCCCAGATCTGCGCTGGGAAAGTGCACGCGCGAGTGTGTGTCCGTCTGCGCGAGCGTGGCAACACTCAGGGTGTCATGAATAGGAGAGGTTTGACCCTCGACCCCCTGACCTGTCCACACAAACGGCCCCTTTAACCCCTCAGCCATTGTCAGCCGTGACTGCCTTCGTTTATTCACAGAGCCCAGCGAAAGTGTCAAAATTTATTCTCCGCCACTTTGCTAATTATTTTGCTCCCACATTTATGCCTCTATGTCTCTCCTGCTCCCACCACTCCCCCTTCCTGCTTTTCTCACAGCCTCTGATCACTTCTGAACTTGAATTTTCACTCCAGTGCTGAGATTGAGCTTTATGGGTTCCAGCTTCTTTAGTCCACAAGACATTTTTCGAGCAAAATTCTGTTGCAGCAACTGAAGAAGCTGGGAATTTGTTTAAAGATTTGTATATAGAATGGCTCTTCACAGCTCTTCAGGCCTATTCCGAAAAGGCCAGACACCCCAAATAGATTTTAAAACACTTTTATTTACCCACTTTTCAAGCTGCAATCTTGATTTAGCTGCTAAGCTAAAAACATTAGTACAAACTTATTATGCCATTAGAAGTGGATGCACAAAGTCGAGGGGGGGGGGTAAATCATGATGATGTAATGAATGATGAATAAGAGCAAACAGCAATTTAAGCGTTTCGCCAAGTAAATTTTTCATGTTTTAAAGCTTTTTTTTTTTTTTTTCTTCATTTCATTATGTGAATCCTATAATGCTGTTTTGATTTGAAACTCCAGTAAGTGTTTTGTGGATGAAACTTCCCCCGACTTCAATTAGCATCAGGATGAGTAGCTGAGGACTGAATTTTCATTTTTGGCTGAACTGTTCCTTTAAACATCTCAAACTTTTAGCCAAAGCTACCAAAAATGAGTCATTACCCGCACGTCTTTTACAAAGATGCTGCATGTTATAAAAATCATCATTGACACTTTTCTCTACAAACTACGACGATAAAACATGCTGGATAGAAGCAGCATCGGGTCACAATCTTTTGTTTCTCCTGTTGTTTTCATATACTGGCCCCCAGGGACCCCCAGCGGCTCACTGAGGAGGTTCATGGGGGTCCCCTGCTGCACAAACCTGCGCTGAACCCTCACGTTGATCCTCCGTGTGGAGGAACACAACAGGAAAGTGGCGACTGGAGATGTGAATATGTAGCAGTTAAGACCTCATTAAGAGACAAATACCAGCGCTGTTTATTCAAGCATTTATTTAAGTGTTGGAGTCTTCCTCCACAGATCCCTTTAGATCCCTTTATTTTGTGTCAGTAAGTGACTGCCTGCTCCTGCATCCACAATGAGTTAAAGAAACATCTTGACTCTCTAAATCTGAGAAAATAAGCTTCCCTAAACTGTGCTTTCTCAATAATGAGGCCCCAAAACCTGCAGGTTTAAACTGTACAAGCTGCTGTATTTAAAGTTAAAATGTCCGCTTGGCTCAACACAAGAAACTGTCCGTTTTCAGTATCATTGTTGGGCCGATCGAGGCCTCCGGTGTTTACTGCTTTAAGCTCGCTACTCAACCCTTCCTGTGGGGGACTATTGTGGCTATGAGGCCCTCCTGTCACCGTGGCACTGCATTCCACCAGACTATTTCTAACATGCAAACCATCCACCGCCACCTTCACAAACACACAATAACACCAATATCTGAAATAAATTCATTCCCCTTCTTTTTCTAATGTACCTATACCTTTTCTGCTCATCATTGGGGAAAAAACAACAACCTTTGAGTTGAAAGTAGTGACATTCAGACCTAGATTCGTATTTTTCTATTAGCACTGCGCTATATATTTGAGGCTGATCACGTGTTCGTATGGATAATATGCTGCAAAGATATTTATTGTCGTCAAAGGTATTGTGCAAATCCCCTCAAATGTAGAAGAATATACGTTTGAAGCTGCAGAGAAGCAGCGAAAGTCACCCCAGCAGTTCTTGTTATTAGTTTATCAAAGAAACCACAAGGACGGATCCTCTCTTGGGCCAAAACCTCCCTCTGCTGGTGAAACACCGCAACTGCAGCTAGGAGGGGAAAAAAAAAAACAAACAACAAAAAAAAACACCCCGCGGTCACGTGTTTAGCGTTAACTTTATTCACGTTTCACCACTTTATGTGTCTCCTGAAAATCACTTAATAACGCGGGCATGAAATCAAAAACTTCTACCTCAGTGTTTTTTTTTTTCACTCTCGGTGTTCCAAAATGCCGCTTTAAAGGAACAAACGCGCCGGGTTTTTTTTTCCTCATTTCAAACATTTCAAACATTTCTGCTGCGCTGACTGATGATAAACTGTTTCCCAGAGTGCATGTTTAGAGCTCAAGCTCATCCCGACCGAACCATCGGCTGACCCTCCTGGTTTGGACGGATTGTCGGGGAAAAAGTGAGCCAGCTCGTGGGGAATGTAAAGAAGGGGGGGCGAACATTTGGGAATGCCTTTCCTTTCCTCTCCTCTTCCTCTCTTCCTCCCTCCTGGACTGCTGACGCGTCTGCGAGCTCCGCGGCTGCCACCATGCTCGGACTCCGCTTGCTGCTCCTCGGGGCCCTGGTTTCCCGAGCCCGGGGCTACTTTTCGGAGGAAAGATCGCCGGAGGAGTCCAAAATGCGGCTTCCTACCGTGGTGGTGGCGATCATCGCCCGGAACAGCGCGCACTCGCTGCCCTACTTCCTCGGGGCTCTGGAGAGGCTCAACTACCCCAAAGATCGCATCTCCGTGTGGTGGGTTCGGGTTGGGTTCGGAGGGGCTCTGCTGGTTTTTGTCCGATCGAAAGGCATCGGAGTGGGTTTGTGGGAGCAGCTTCCCGGTCCCGGTCGGTCCCGTCTGCGCCCTTCGCTCGGTTCCTGCAGTTTTTCCCCTCTGAGCTGCCTTAAATCAACGACTTTTATATTTACACAACACGCACCGTGCGCGTCACCGACTGCTGCTCCGCTTTCACAGGTAAACTTTGATTCGATGGACCGATGAGGTGCATCTAATCAATCAATCTAATCAATGAAGTGCGGGACGGAGGTGAGATAATCACACACCTCTGTGCTGTAAAAAGGCACTTAAAGTAAAGGTGTGAAGTAAATGGACGTTAGAGGCGATCACGGCTCATAAAAATACACTCACGTATGAAAACTGTGATGAATAAGCTGAAGTGCCCGTAAAAACAGTTGAAAAAACTTTTTAAACGTGTACACAGTGAGCAGAATCGGTGCTCCTGGTACCCCCGTTTGACTGGGGACGTGTATTTTCGCTCTTTTGTGGGCAATAACGTGGAAAGGAGCAGTTTCCTGCTCCGTTTGGGCTCATTTACGTACCACTCTATAAATACCTGTTTGCTCAGAGCTGCCCCCTGGCGGACGTGCTGTCTAACAGCCATGCGGGCAGTGACGACATCAGCGTCGTGAGTAACGCGTGTGGTCGTTAACGTGCGTGAAGGGAGAGTAAAAAACATGATAAACGTTACAATCTAAAGAAGGTGGAAGGTGAAGTGTGTGGAAATCAGGATGATCCGTTTGTAAACACGTGATATAAGCTTTAAAGCTATGTTAAAGTTGTGTGTAATCACCTTTAATCAAAAACCGGAGTTTATATGTGACCTAAGAATAATCAGTTTATAGTTACACGTTAGTCTCTCCCAGCACCACGCTGTGTTATTATGGTGGCCGAGAATGGAGAAAAAGACTTGAAAACGCATTTGTGTACCATAGTGGCAGCTGGGATGCAACCAACGAAGAAGACCCACTCACCTCATTGTTAAACGGCGATGAAGAAGAGAGAGTACAAGGAGTTTTTTTTGTCCGCACTCTGCCAGAAGTTTGTCCCAAGTTTGTTGACCTGCGTTGCACTAAATGGAGGATGATCAAGCGTATCCATTAGCGGCAGAAAAACCAAGGGGGCGTGTCCCGCCGTCGTCAAGAGAAGTGTCAGTACGATGAAGCCGTAAAGGATGCGGTCGCAGACATTTCAACTCAGACGGCCTTCGCAGGGGTCAGCTAGGTGGCGCTTGATTGCATTCTGCTACCTCACCACTAGATGCTGCCAATCTTCACATACTGCACCTTTAAATCTGTCTCACCAGATTGGATTTACACTTTATAGAGAGAGAAAAATCTCAGAGCTGAGATTGAAACTTTCTCTGTTCAGTTTTTTTCCCCCTATTTTATCCACAACAAGCAGCCACATGAGCCCAGTTAGACCGAATCTCACATGTTAACTCGGTACCGGTGATTAGAGACCAACATTAACGCAGTGGATTAAAAGTATAATTTTTTTGGAAGGAAAATGTGGTGAAGTAAAAGTAGTGAAGCAGCACTAATGGAAATAGGATTTAATAGTTGCCACCACTGAATGTAACATGAAAAATGTTCTAAAAGTGGAGTCAACTAATCTGGGTCACATTAGGTTGGCCTGACACAGGCTGGCAACAATAACTGATTTTGTTCTGCTGCTGCAAAACGAGCTGGAGTGTCTCAATAGCTCCATTCTTACCGAATCAAGGTGATACAAGAATTACTGTATAAGTTGGACATAAGATAAGACGGATATAAGAAAGCCAGATATTTGTGAGCAATGTTTTGACAGGAGCTGTCCAGTAAACATGTTGAATCTGTGAAAAAGAAGAACTTTCGGCCTTCTCACTGGGGAGACTGTTGCTCAGATAAAGTAGGTCACACACTCTTATAAAGAAGTTACAGCGACATCGAAGGTGCACAGAAGGTTCAGGACCAGATCTGCATCCTTGAGCGATCCTAACGATGTTGTGTTCGTTATGCGTCGCACAGAGTGAGTGAGCAGGGAGGAGAAAAGTGAGGAAGGAAGTCTGGAGAGAGGAGAGTTTAGATATGCTGAAGGAACATGATGAAGTCAAAGATTTTTCCATTACGTTTGGCCCATGAAGAGTCTGGCTGCACTGGTTTCTGGTCCACATGTGTGGTCGGGGAGGCGCCTCAGCTTGTGTGGAGACGTCTGCAGGGGGAGAGAGGAGAGTAAAGAGCACATGCATGTGACAGCCTGTCCGTCTCACGCAACATGTGACGCCCTCCAGCCACATCTCACCAGATAGACTCTCTCTTGATGTTTACCATTTTAAAACTTTGGACATATATCGTATATCGCACATCAACATGCATCATTTACCTAAAAGTCTCCATTTTAGCTCCCTCCAGCCCATTTTGAGGCCATGGCTTTGATATGTACGAAGAATCCTCTGTCCAAATTACATGAACTTCTTTAGAGTACATGCATGCTAGTGCTGTCAATCTTCATCTCTTCTTCATCAATTCGAATTTCATTCCTTATTTTTTTGCGATACTCAAATTCTATCAAATTTTTTATGTTTTAATACTCCTTTGAAAAAATATTTACTCCGTGTGTCATAAACTCTTTTCAGCAGTTGCCAACGCCTTTATTAGCATGTGATTGTTGCACATTGTGTGCAGTAGAGGGCGATCTAAATAAAGAGCTAATAACATTATTAATTTCCAGACAGCCACCTGCACCACTGCACACAGTTTAACTATAACCAAACTGTCCGTGCAGGTTTGAACCTTCTTTCTTATTGTATGACTCCTTTGTGACGGAGATGCCGGTAGCGTCTTTTTTCTCCTGTACCAGCAGCGGCGGCTGCCATGTTGTATCTACCCTGAACACCACCTACAAACCGGAGGATTGTGCCGCTGCCCAACTTACTTACTTATTTATTCACTTTACTTACTTACTTACCTACTTCCTTGTGGACTAAGTGACTCACTTACTTACCGATTGATTCACTGACTCATTTACTTATTGACTGACTGACTATTTGTCCCCTCAGGATGTTGCTTTGCAGCAGCACTCGCATGACCATCCTAGTAATGATGCGACCAACAGTTGCACTAGTTTCCATATTTCATATTCATATTCAGGCTCGGTAGAGTCGAGAATGTTTGGCACAGAACAACGGGAGATCTTACTTCATCTGGAAATATGTTCAAAAGCTTCACATCTCCTTCTGAGACTTGTAATAAGTTGTAAATGTCGAATGTGGGTTGGAAGCGTATCCGGTCAGTTATTTAATAATTCTCTGCGCTCCTCAGGGTAGCCACGGATCACAACTTGGACAACACCACGGCCATACTGAAGGAGTGGCTCACCGTCATGCAGAAATTCTACCATTACGTGGAGTGGAGGCCGATGGAACAGCCCACGTAAGTGCAAATACACATCAGGGGAAAAGGCATGAAGGAAAAGACAGGAGTACGTCTGTTTTCTCTCTTTGATTTTATTTTTTTATTTTTATCAGGGTAACAATCAGGGATTCATTCTGTTGGTGACTGAATTTACCAACTGGGGGTTCTTTGTCCATCTAGATAGTTGTGGTGTGAGATGCTCAGTTTTGAAGACCTCGGCTCTCCATTATAATTTAATTAGAGAGCACGTTGCTTGTGGAGTTTAACGTGCAAAATAAATACATTTGGAGAACAAGTTTATTCACAGAAATCATGAACTGGTTATTCAAGACAATCCACAGGCCTTGTTGTAGTAGTTGTTTGTAAAATTTCCATCATAATGAGGCTATCAGACAGCTTTTATTACCAATTACCATATTACCAATGAATTTTTATTGTCTTAAATGACCGCAACTGAAACTGTAACCTTCACTCGAAATGTAATGATTGTAAATTACCCCAAACATAATTTTCTGCATTGTGCCCTTAAAAAACAAATTCATATCAGCCAATATCGCTAACTGAACTGGCCCTCACTATTTTTGCTCCATGAAAGTTTATGAACACATCTTTGTTGGACAGTGTGTTGAGCACTGACAAGACTCTTCGTCCATGAGGAGCGATCGATGCAGCACGCCTCTGCCTTGTGTGGAAATCGGTTCGTGCATGTCAAACTGAAGTCTGCTGATCTGCTCACTGAACTCATTGAGATGTATTTTGAGATGTTTACGGCCATATACTGTATATACTGTGTCTATACAATATATATGATGTATTTGGGCGATCCATCCAAATAGATTCACTCTCCCTCTCTTAAAGGAGTCCTCCAGTGTTTTTCAACCGAAGCCTTTTAGGTTATAACATTTCACAAAAGAGCATCTTTTTCTGATGATTATTCCAGTATGGGATCATTGTTTGTTATGGGTGTATCAATGGTGATCATCGAGAGCTTATTTTATTGGTTACATTGAACATGTAAAAGCCCAACTACAGTCAAAAGTTGAAAATTAGCAATAGTTATAAACTCTCTGTGCAGCATACAACTCAAGTACCACTCAGACTGTGTTTTTCCAACCGTTCTGGATGTGATGGAGCCCCCCGGTCATGGCTGGTCAATTGCCAAATCTGCACTCTTTTCCTCTACTTGCCTCCACTGACGGTGCACCCCAGAGACAACCAGTCAGTTGCTGAAGGTGCACTGTTTTCCCAACCTGTCCAGCTTTTACGAAAGATGAATATGTGTAGATAATCAGACATTATAAAGCGGAATAAAGCTGGATGAATTGGTGTATCTTTCATAAACTTCAAACTTCTGAATATAGTCCCTCTTTGGTAACTGACTGGTCATGCTTGGGGTGCACTGTTAGTAAAGGAAATACAACAAACAAACCGTACAAACATTCATTGTGCAGTATTTTTTACAGTTATTGAGGTGTTTCACTGTACGTTTCTACACCGTGTTAGTAGAAACCTAGCACTTAGCATTTTAGCATGGTCAGTGGCAAAAAAAGCAATTTATTTCTGATGTTTTGAATTGCCAAACATTATTTCATTCTAAAGCCTTGTTGAGCTAATTGGTCTTAACTCCATACTGGTGTACCTCTCACTAAAAGATGTACATTTTAGAGCCTTAAATACAGAGAAATTATACTTAATGGAATTCTCCTATTAAATGTCTGGTTGTTTTTATTTCATCTGGGTGTTCATTAAACCGTTTCACTTTGTCATTTATTGAGGAAAGGCACAGTTACATAAGGACGACAATAATCTGTGCGTGTTTTTCCCCCCCTGTCACAGCTCCTACGCTGGAGAGTTGGGCCCCAAACATTGGCCCAACAGCAGATACGAGTATGTGATGAAGCTGAAGCAGGCAGCGCTCAACTTTGCCAGAAAACGCTGGGCCGATTACATACTGGTACATAAATAACGATTGTCTTGCAACAGCAGCGTCATGATTAAGATCAGATCCTTTCGTCTAGATTTATGCCATTAGAAATGTTCCCTCTCCGCTGCTGCTATTGTTTCATCTGAGAGAAATAAAGTTCTGGCAGCGGCTGTTCCAGAAACATGACACCGCGAGTTAATCCCACCGTTTATCTCTTTTTCGTTTGCCTCCTCTGTGTTTCTGTTACAGTACGCTGACACGGACAATATCATAACAAACCCCAACACTCTCAATTTGCTGATTGCCGAGAACAAGTCTGTCATCGCTCCCATGCTGGACTCTCAGGGAGCGTACTCCAACTACTGGTGTGGGATCACGCCGCAAGTGAGTGAGAACCTCATGGGGATCGGTCATTTAATGGAAGGGAATCAAACCCAAAGTACTTCCTACGTGTAACTGTCTTCCTCCTCGAGCCTTCCCGCACCCAGAACAGAGCGTTTTACCGTCCGTGAGTTTGTTTCTTGAGCCTCGTTTCCAGTATCAGTTCAGTTTGGTTCAGTTTGGTACCATTACCTGGTGGACAGGGCACATGAAGGGCGACGAATCTGGAATGGTACGTTTCACTATTTAGGTTGCCATCCATAACTTTTGACAATGGAAATGCAACAAAAAAACTAAACTGTACTGCGTAGTGGAATCCAGCCTTTAGAAGGATTACACAAAAGCTACCAGACAGATTTGCATGAAAATTTTACTAGAGATGGGCCTTGACTCAGTTTAGATCAAAGCTTAGATTTAGATTAGATAGATCAGCTTACATTAAATTTTGGAGATGATTTGGATCTGGATCCAGAAATCTTTTAATGGTTCTTTCACATATGGAGATACGATACTTTTCTACGCTTTGACGTTTTGCAATGTCGGATTGCTGTTGTTTAGAGTTAGTCAATACTTCCCTGCCAGGGTGGGTTACTCTCTCGGGGGTTGGGGGTGTGCTGCTGCCCCAACTGAGGAGTTTAACTATCTAGGGGTCTTGATAACGAGTGACAGGAAAATGAAGCATGAGAAGGCATCAGCTGTACTGTGGGTGTTGTCCTGGACTAGTGGTGAAGAGGGAACTGAGCCTGAAGGCGGAGATCTTGATTCACCAGTCAGTCTGAGTTCCAACCCTCGCCTGTGGTCATGAGTTATGGTAGTGACTAAAAGAATGAGGTTGCGGATATGAGAGACCAAAATGAGTTTCCTCGGGAGAATGGCTGTGCTCATTCTTAAAAAATGGGACAAAGAACTTAGAATAGAGCCGCTGGTCCTATGCATGAAAATGAACCGACTGAGGTGGCTCAGGAATTTGGTTAGGTCGCCTCCTGGATGTCTCCTTCTGGAGTATGTTTGTGTAGGTATTCAGTAATGTTTGGAACAAAGGGTGAAACATCTTCAAGAACCTAAAAAAAAGCCCGGATGCCTTTGATCAAAGCAATCAAGACTCCCTTTGACTCTTCTTGTGGGAATGCCTAACTGGGAAGGGAGCACGTGGTAGAGCCAGAACTTGCCTGAGAGATTATATGTTCCATCCGGCCTTGGAGCACTTTAGGGTCCCCCAGGAGTGCTGGAAAGGGTTTGTGGGTAGAAGTCTAGAATACCCTGCTCAGCCTGCTGCCACTAAAACCAAATAACCATATATACCATTTTTCAGGAAGACTCAGGGATGAGGTTTGTCTTTGTTGAACCGTTGTCGTCTTTTAGTCTCCTTGATGCAGTAAATACTTCTGTTGCAGACGTCTCCAGTCTCCCAAGACCTGGTATGTTTGGCTCATGAGATTTCCCTTGCAGCTGCTCGGGAAGAGTGACGTTATTAATCTAGAGGCACCGTGTTACAGCTTTCATCTGTCGACCTGGCCGAGTCGCACAGAAACAAACACTCGCTCACTCACCCTGTAATTTAATGTGACTGAGGAGAGGCTTCGTCATGTTTGAGTTAACCCCGTCTAAAGAGGTCAAACGTGTAAAATTCAGTCTAAGAGTTTTTTAGTCGCAACTCATAGGGAACAATAACTTGTGTTTCCTTATCTTTCGCAGGATTAGGGTGAACCTAAAATTCCACCAACATCTGGAAATACTTGTTTTGATATAATGTCTTGCTTGGAAATTTGCTCGACACTGACAGGGATTTAAAATTTAGCTTCAAAGTAGCCCGTATTTTTTTTTTTTTTTTTTTCATATATCTGTTAGTGTTTGCTAATCCATCCATCTCTCAGGGATACTACCGTCGGACGGCGGAGTACTTCCCCACCCGGCACCGTCACAGGCTGGGCTGCTTCCCCATGCCCATGGTCCACTCCACCATGCTGCTGGATTTGAGGAAGGAAGGCATGAGGAGGCTGGCCTTCTTCCCCCCGCACGAGGACTACTCGTGGCCCTACGACGACATCATCGTCTTCGCCTTCTCCTGCCGCTCTGCCGGTTCGTTTGGCGCTCGTTATTGTTGCGGTGTTGCTGTTGCTGTTGCTTCCACATAGAGACAGTAGAGAAAAATCCAAAAAGCTTTACTCATATTTCCAATTTGTCGACGCCTGTCAGGGATACAGATGTACCTGTGTAACAAGGAGCGCTACGGCTACATGAACGTCCCGGCCAAACCTCACCAAACTCTGGAAGACGATCGCCTCAACTTTGTCCACGTCCACCTCGAGTCCATGAGTAAGAACACATTTTTTTCACTCTTTGTTGATAATATCGATGAAAAATAATGGCAGAAAAGTACAAACAAACTAATCGGCATGTTGTGGTTCATTATGTTGCATTCTTCTCCTTTTCGTCATACAGTCGATGGTCCCCCGATGTACCCGTCACGCTACGTCCACATGTTCCCCAAACAGAGAGACCTCATGGGCTTCGATGAGGTAAAGACGTTTACATAACCAGTCGCTCTGTTCATTTGTTGCAGGAAGTTGGGGAAGAAAAGAACATTTGTTTGGTAACTCTTTCGCTGACTTTATCCAAACAAGTCGAGAAAAATCAACAGAAAGTTCTGCAACCTGACAAGTCGATTGCCGTCCGGCACTTGGATCAGTCATTTCTGCTGTTTTTGTCACAATGAGCTCAGAGGGAAATAGCTGATGATGAGCATCATGAGTATGAAATAAAGTGCAGATTGACCACGTGTTGTGAATAATAAGTGACGGGAAGAGAGAGAAAAACTACTCGCAGTAATGATTCAGGGCTCTTTGCTGCACGCTCCCAGTCTTTCGTTCAGATGATTTGCATAAATAAATATATCGTTGGACAGATTTATAGACACAATTATAAGAGGACTACCTGAACGTATTTAACCATCAGCTGATGGATTTATGAGCTGTTCAGCGTTGGAAATCTCAAATCACACATCTGCTACGATAGAGTTTCCTGCGGTCGTTTTTTTTTTTTTTCCCTTCACACCAAAAACACGGCCCACCAGGGTTTGCTTGGAACGCTCTCTCCGGGATCTTGGCATGCTTGTTTTGTCCCACGTCCAAGTGCATGCGCTGCGATCACGTACGCCAAAACAAAGTGATCTTTAGAAGGAAAAAACATTCCCAGTTTTAGCCAAGTCCGATATATTCATACAGTGAGTTTATACACAGTGTTTCATAATTTTCTAACCAATATGACGTTTGCTGAAATCATCATCCTAATTTATATGAAAAAGTGTAATATATAGTAATAATTAGATTATCATAATAAAATCTTATATTGTATTTCACTGTGAGTCTGAATCCTTACCAGTCCAGGGGTCTCATTTATCGACAGACTTTGGATAATTTTTAATCTCTAAAATTGGTCCTGAGCAGAAAATCTCTATGTAAATTGTTTAGCTATAATGCTGACAAACTCTAGACTATTGTCTAGTGGTGACTTTGCATGAGTTTATAAAAGATGTGATGGGAATTATAAGTTAAAGGTGTGAGGTGTGATCGTTTTTAATTAGATATCATCAATCAGTCATTTCAGATTTAATCATTTAGCAACTGCGTTTGTGTTTTTACATATTTTTTTTTATCTCTCATATCTCTCAAATCGCTCTTATTTGCAGCCTGACTTAAATGTCTTATATATCATCCTCCAAAACCTTAAACTTTTGTCTTTGGCTATTCCAGATTAAACCCTCATTTGACTCTGCTGTTATGCCTGATTGTGGTCTTGCCTGGATGGACGTCTGCCGTCTTTAGCCTTCATTTTTAAATTCAGGCAAAGGGCTTTATTACTGATTTCGCATGCGGTTCAATAGCACTTTCCTCCTGCTCTCCTCAGATATATCTGATCAATCTGCGACGGCGTCCCGACCGCAGGGAACGGATGTTGTTCTCGCTGAACGAGCTGGAGATCGACGTGAAGGTGGTGGACGCTATCGATGGAAAGTGAGTACGCCCTCAGACAGGTTGAAAATCCCTCGCGAATGATTTTTTTGAGCATTTTCTGGGAGAAAGATGGAAAATTTGACCCAAAAATGGCAGATGCTGACAGACAATATAGGCTTGAGAAGGACTGATGAAGAAGAAAAGAAGAAAATATTCAGATAAATCTCCCGCTATTTCATGTTTTTTAATTTGACGGACTTAGCTGATTTAAGCAAATCTGGTGGTGGTGAGAAAATATTGAAATTTATGATGAGAAACAAATAAACCAAACCAAAGAGGTGAGTTTTTAATCCATCTGTCTGTTTTCTGGCTCTTCAGTTATCTGTCCAATAATCTCAGTTGTTCCTCCTGAATCTGAGGTTCCAGCTCGGATATTTTTCTTTCCCTGCTCCTGTTTCTGCCTCTGTTTACTTTTTGTTGTCTGTCTCATGAGATGCAGCGATTCGCTCATTCTGCTCATTCTCTTGACTGTTCCGACTCCACCAATAAATGTTTATGTTTTTTTTTCGCAAACATTTACACAACCGGGGACAACTACTGGAGATATTTATTGCAGTTTGGAGCGTATTTCTTTCTGAGCAGCGTGCAGGCGACAGTAGAAGCGCATGCATATACAAATTGTGCATGCTATGACAGGGATCCTGTGTGTGTGTGTGTGTGTGTGTGTGTGTGTGCGTGCAGTGCTCTGAACAGCAGTGACATTAAGCTCCTGGGCGTCGACCTCCTGCCCGGCTACTATGACCCGTTCTCCGGACGCACTCTGACCAAAGGAGAGGTGGGCTGCTTCCTCAGCCACTTCTACATCTGGAAGGAGGTGAGCAGGAGACACATTTTATGTGCGTGAACACATTAGTTGAGTTAGTTGATTAGCCGGCTAAATGCTGTTACTGTTGGACCTCAGTTCGTTGGGTGATGTCATAATGACACTTAAAGGAGTATTCCACTACTTTTCAACCTAAGCCATATTTCTCGAACTTTGGGGGTCTACAGCGTTACAAAATATATATATGGATCATTGGAAAATGATTCCTGTATAGAGTTCAGTCGCTTGTCAAGTTAATCAGTGCAAAGGCACAGGGGCATGACAGGACATCAGAAATAAATAGATTTCGTTCGCCATTTTCTACACTCAAAATGTTATGGCAAGATTCTGGTAACATGGAGTTGATACCTACAGTGAAACACCCGAGTGTTTTTGTTTGCTGTCACTGAATCAGCTCCCAAGACAATTAATGCCAGTCTTCTGCTGCTTTCCGATGTTTATCGTAGACTAATTTTTGTGGTGGATTCATTCAACTTTGTTACCAGAAACTTGCAGTAACATTTTGAATGTTGTTAGTGTTGAAAAAAGTGATTTATTTCCAATATCTGGTCATGCTCCGCGTTGAGTTAAACTGTCCTGGCAATCAAATTCTGTATTAGAGTAACATTGAAACAATGACGTACGGTACTTTTTGAAGTTTTTTACCCTCAGATACCAGAATTCTCCTCTAACAAACAGCTTCTAGACAATACAGTAGGGGGCAGTATGCATGACGGTATTTTTTATGATTTCTAAATCATGTGTCAAATAAACACATGTGCAAAATGATTATTCATAAATAAACATGTTCCACTATTCAAAGAGTAATGTTTGACACAACAAATCTATTTGATCAATTAAAAGAAAAAGAAGAAGAAGAACATGTTTGCTAACTTCATCTTAGCTTCTGGTGCGCAGGAACGACAGGTTATGTGACCTTACTTCAAAAACAAATAAATATCGGTCATCTTACCAGTGTTCAGCCTTGAGAAGCAGGTTAATCAGTATCAGCAGAAAACAATACTTATCGTGCGTTCGGGCTGTGCTGTAATGACGACATTTCACTCAGACAGACCAGCAGCTTCCTCTCTCATTGAAGTTATTCAGCTAGTTCGTTTTAGGTGTCGGGAGTGACGATAATTTGTCAATTGGAAAAAAAATACTTCTTCTTTACTTCTACTTTGCACAGTAGTTTTTCAGACCAATCACAAACCAGAACTCATATACGTAAGTAAATTGCTGTTTAGCAAAATGATGAGACAATGATAACTTAAAAGTTTAACGTTTGAGCAGCTTTGACCCAAACTGGTAATTATAAAAACCCAACAAGCCTCCTGCTCACAGCACCGTCAGATCATATTTTTTTTTTTTACCCCTTTTTGTTACCGTCCCGTCTTTTCCTTCCAATCAAGCTGTGAATTACATCTTAATTGTTTATTCTTTGCATCGATTAACCATCTCTGAATCCAGCGTTTGTCCTTCCTCTTCTCAGATGGTGGACCTGCAGATGGACAAGGCGCTGATCTTTGAGGACGACGTCCGCTTCCAGGCCAACTTCAAAAGACGCGTCCTCAGACTGCTGGAGGAGGTGGAGCAGGTGGAGCTGGACTGGGACATCATGTAGGGACAGTTTAAACTTTTTACTGAGCCGTTTTTTAGGAGCTTGTTAAAGCCGTTGGTGATTTTACCGCACGGCCTCACTGTTAGCAGTGTTTTCAGAGGAAGCAGCCAGAGCTCCGTTTTGATGTGCGTACGAGCGTTGAGGAACTCGGAGAGAGAAATTAGCTTCCAGGAAATACATGCATAACACTCAATTGTGCGGACGGTTGCCACAGGACACAGAGAGAACTCGTTTTTTATTGAAATCTTCCTGAACTGACAGGAAAAAACACAAT
>KV751375.1:3595272-3627535 GCA_001698575.1 Mola mola | reverse complement strand
ATGTAATGGTGGAATAATCATAAGAAAGACTTTCCCATTGGGGAAATTCCCATGAACAGTTTCTCATGTCAGAAAAACAACTCAGCAACCTACAGATAATTTTATAACGCAAGTTGCTGACTTGACACTGTTAATGCATAAACACCACAGGCCAAAGTCAATGTTTGGTTAATGGTAAGAAACTTTTTTAAGCTAGTCGAACCACATCGTTTTTTCTGCTCTTCATTGTCACGATGTACTGGAAACAGCAGTCAACCTCTTGTTTAAACGCTCTTAGTACTAAAATGCAGCCCATCTTCTTTGAAGCGTTCATGATGTTCCCACTTTATCACCTCAATTTGGAGGAACAACTTCTTGACTCAGAAACTCCAAACCTGGAAATGAGTTGTTTTCTTTTACAAAATTTCGCTCTTGGATAAAAGTAGACAAATAATCAGCCCATTAGCTGCAGCGAGAGAGAATAAACTGGCTAACATTTGTCGATGCTCGGCTATAATTAATTTTTCTCACCTTACAGCTGGTGGACAGAAGTGCTATTTTTAAAAAAAAAAAAGTGAGGTAAACTGGTGTAAGAATCAGACCTTTTAAACTTGAGTGGTTTCCATTGGAAAGGTGTCAGCGAGTCCAGTAAAAACGGTGGCAGTATAACTCAGACAGGCTACTTCAAGAACACAAAAAGACTCTGAACATAAGAAGCGTCAGTGTGATGGCAGCGAGGTGGATCGAACACGAGGCTGAACGGGAATGATGAGAGTAATCATTCTCTTCATAATTAATTAGGTCTGGATGTGTTCAATAAATGAGATAAGCAACTTTGTTTTTGTACAACATTACACATTTGTGCTGCCAACACACTACCAGGGAACAAGCCTTGCCACAATTCAAACCTGCGCGGTGCTTGGGAAGCCTCCGATCCAAACCATGCCTAGCGCTGAAATAAACAGTCCTCAGTTAAAGTCTGACTAATTCAAGTGACTAATTCAACTACTCCAGCAGCTGCTTCGCATGTAGAAAGAATTCTGAGAAAGAGCTTAAAATGTTGGCGGCGGATCCTTTATGTCCTGTCGGTTGAAAGGTGGGGCCTTTACGGATGGGACTCGCTCCGGCACGTCTGAACTCCGGAACAACTCCAGTGAACTCTTCATTTCTGCTAACGTTGCACCGTTCGTTAGCAGCTGTGGTGCGGCAGGGCACCGCTGCCATCAGGGGGTGCTGTTGGCGTGAAACATGTTACCATTGTTAAATTGTGTTAGAGTGACCACTGCATGAATGCTCCACGAGAACATTGCACTCTAGTAAGATCATCAAGTGTAAAAGGTCCATCTCGGCTTGACAAGTAAAACACGCCGCCTCCCTTCATTCCCCAGCTGGGTAAAGTTTACGGAATCGAGTCCCATGTGCTGTCACCTGCCGAGACCAAGGACCTGTATCCTCTGATGAACGTTGATGATCTGTACGGAACCTTGTATGTGCCAAAAGACGGCACCATGGATCCAGCGGGCACCTGCACCACGCTGAGCAGAGCTGCGTCTGCCAGGGGAGCCAGGGTAAGGAAACACAAATATACACAATGTTTGGTTTTAGATGGAAAGATGACCGTTGTTAATCACGGCTGCCCGGATGAAATACAATAAAAATACATTAATAACGTCGGGTACTGAGGTAGGACAGACCAAAAATAAAATGCAATATTCAGAGTGTATGAGGATGACAGCATCTGATTATAATAATAATATTAATAATATGTATGATATACATGTGTATCCATTTAAATATAATTATATCAATATATGTACAAAAATAAGTATGATCCATGTAGCAGTATGATATATAAGACACATCAGTGACACAATGTTGTGTGTGTGTATATACAGTATGTATAAACATATGGCCTGATATATAATAAGATGCATAATATCCCAAGACATATTCACGGTTAGTGGATGTACATAGAATTTCAGGCTTTTTTGTTTCAGCAGTCGTGCGCCAAAAGCAGCGATACAATACGAGTAGGAGCCTTTGCGTGTGATTCAACTTTCTGTACGGATTTACATGCTTTATTCTTTTTCTTCATCCAGATATAGTAAATCGCACTCATCTCAACACTCCTAAATAGCTTTTAAAGAAAATAAAAAGGATATCTAAATAATGTTAAACATTTTTAAATGCTTGTATGATTTGAGTAGTTTACTTATTTTACCTTTGGCATGTAGATTTGAAGAATTCTACCTTTATACAAGGTTATTTTTGTCTGACTGACATTCATCCCAGTTGGAGATTTGCAGCCTTTTCATGTGTGACGCAACACTGTACTTTTATGAAAATACCACGTTTATCAGAGAGAAACAGGCCAGAGTGGGTAGCAAAGTCCCAATCTTGTACAGCGCTAACAATGGTAATTGCAATCTTTTGAACAAAATGTGTCTTAAATGCAGGTGAGCAAACCTCACACAAAACAACATACTTTAATGCATCTGTGTCCTCTCTGTAAAATATTAACTTTAGTTTAATCTGGCTTTATGGCCTCATAAAGGCAATCATTTTTTTTTTTCGGTGTAGATCACCATGGTAACTGAGAGTGCACAGCTGCTGCGCAGCACGCTGAGCTCAGGCTCAGAAGAATGAATAACGTGTGTATCCTGGATTCAGGCTGCAGCGGGCTGTGCAATTTTAACACAGCCACAGTGTGAATATCATCATCTGCGTATCTACAGTCTGAAAGGAAAGCCAACGTGAAAATTGTGCCTTCCCACGGTGAGGACTGTGGTCCCAGCTTGCTGGGAGATGGAGCGCAGGTCATTCTGTCCACTGAGCATTTCAGAAAAACAGTGCCTGTCACAGTGTCTCTCTGGTGCGTCATGTACACAGAGAGCTCAGATGATAAACTGTGTCTCTGCCTGCAATCTCAGTGTTATGTTGTAACGTTGTAGAGATAGAGGAACTACAAACAATCCGCCACTCCTCCATCACTCTCGGCCTCCCATGTTTACTCGCGCCTCCTCTGGCTACGCAACATTTATCTCATCGGTTGATTTCCTGAAAGGTCAGGGTTGAGATGGTTTTGAACTTTGAGCCCTGCTGCATGCCCCCGCTCTTGCCACAGAAACGCAACATAAGGCTCAAACGTGAAGCCAGAATCGCCCCCCGCTGGTAGGCAACAGTACAGGTCACAAACTCTTCCCTCTACATTATATCAAGAATGAGCAAATCAAACCTAACTAGATTTTTCCTAAATGTGGTTTTCCAGCAAAAGGTGGAGGACGTATGTTGTGTAGATAGACACTTGAACTACAAAGCATTGTGGGAAACCTTGTCTGAACTGGAAACACTGTCGCGTCCTCAGAATCTCCCGCCGTGTGGATTAGCAACAAAGAAAGTCGTGCGAGCTTGCTCATACACGGCAGCGTGGAGCGAGCACTGACCGAGAGCTTTGCTTAAGCGCACAGCATTTCACACTTTTTTTTATCCTGGTGGATATTTTTTGCCTCATCGTGTTATCATAGTGCCATAAATTTGCCTGTGTTGCCATAGTTTCTGTAATTAATGGGAGTCCCTGTTGTCTCTGTGTTGCGTGTCACGCTGTCCTCTTTGAATCAGGTGATTGAGAACTGTCCCGTCACCAACATCCACGTGCGGACAGATGACTTTGGTATTAGGAGGGTGAAGGCAGTGGAGACCCCTTATGGGACCATCGAGACGCCGTGTGTGGTGAACTGTGCAGGTGAGGCGAGTCTGTCTTTTACTGCATCCACCACTCACTCGAATGTCTTAAAAATGATAATGTGAGGACATTTTATATCCTAAAGGTCAAAGCTCAACTTCACCAGGACTATTTTGGCCTCTCTGATCTCTGAGCTCTGAGCAGAGGTGGCAGATTGGTCTGAATTGTGACGCTGAGTTTGAAACTGTGCTGATCGTATAGATCATCTGTGCTCATGTTCAAAGCGTGTGTATAAATCCGCCCCATTTTTAGATTGTGTAGTTACTTTGCGGCAACATCTATTTGTAAAGTTGTTATCTGGACAAATATGGGTGTATGCTGCAACTTAGATTGTGCCTGGAGGCATACAAAAGCGAGACAGTGGTTGCAAAAAACAAACAAAAAAACATGCAAAATAAGCTTTTTTAAACCATTCTGTGACATGTGTTAATGTGTAATGTTGGATGAATCAGCAGGACTGTCAGGATAAAAGTAAAAATTCACTTTGTACAGCAGTCTGTACAGAGCCTCCCTATAAACCAACTAAGCCGCTGCTTAGGGCTTAATTTTAAAAGGACTTTACGTGATGATTACATATTAAAATTTCAATGTTAATGGGAATTTTGTTAACTATTGTAAATCCACGTTGTTTGATCGTAAGGTCAGCGAATTAACCTTTACATAAAATGAATTAAAGAAATGTAACCAATTTTAATGTTTGAAAGCAATAGAACACCTTAAATAACATCCTTTAACGCTAAAACTTTATGACTTTTCTAAAATAAGTAGTTATTATTGCATATAGTGTCTTCTGTGAATAATTCATCATCTATATATGCTGCCAATCAGGGGCCCCCAAACAAACTCCTGCTCAGGGCCCTCAGATGTCTATGTACACTTTGCAGGTCCTTGTGCCCAAATTGCATTTTTCTCCAGAAGTTTAAAGATGTTTATTCTCTGTGTTACATGCAGGCGTGTGGGCCACCAAGCTGGGGGAAATGGCAGGAGTCAAGGTGCCTCTTATTGCCATGCATCATGCCTACGTGGTGACGGAGAGAATCGAAGGCATACAGGTAGGCGCTCGATCCGTCAGACCCGCTCGACTGTTCTGTCCTGTCTGCGAGCCCTCTTTGTGTGCTGGCAGAACACGGGTATAATTTCCATCTTTGTGTTTATTTTGGAGCTTGTTCTCCTGACGTACAAAGCTGATCTGAACCGAAATTTGGAATGATGCCTGCGTATTATCAGGCCGTTTGTCATTAAAGCTGCAGTTCATCCACACTGTTTTTTTGGCTTTAGGCTATTTGAGAGTGGCAGTCTTGCATACCTGCTCTCTGCAAACTTTCCACCAAACTGCTTCATAGTGTCAAAATGAATATAACGGGCGGTCAGGAGTCTATTTACATTAATGTAGTGTAATAACTTCATATGAAAATGAAAAAAATGTAACCAATAACACGTTAATTAGGCCTAAATAAATGCTATTTTTTATTTGAACCGAACAGTATCTGCTGTATAAAGTCTTGCTAGTAGATGACCCCTGCAGTATGGTGAATGTGATGACCTGTAGAACTTCAGTGCTGTGAGTTCTGATCTAACTTAACTTTTATCCTTATGTTTAAATGCACAGCCTGTTTGCAACCTCATGTTTTCTTTAGAGTCGACCGATTAATCTGTGGGCCAATAATATGAGGGTAGAATAATGGAGCTGGTGGTGGAGGTGGGTGTGGCCTGATAATAGGGGAAAAAAACTCCAGCACACATATTTAAATCACAAATGTACAAGAATGAACCCAAATCGTCGCGTGTTTTCGCTTAACAGGTCAGATTTACAGTAATGTCTTTTTATGTCCCTCTAGAGTCTCATGATAATATGGTTACTGTGACAAAAAACATCGTTATTTCATTGGATTATGAATTCAGCCTGTAGTTTGATGATGTCAGTGCTGCAGGTTTAATTCACGAGCGAGCTGTGGCCTCTGCTGAAAAGTGAGACCCACCTTTGAGGGACGTGAAGGCGTGGTTTCTTGAAAAATAAATTTACATTTTTGTTGAAATGTTTCTAAAATGTATAAGTAACGTCAGAGATTATTCAGGTTTTTCTTGCAAATCTGTGATTTATTTTCTCAGAAATTGACCAATATAATCCGAAAACCCTGGATTGATTGACTGATGGCGTTGTACTTGATATTACACAGAGACACAAGGACAGGGTGTCTGCAGGGCTGCCAACAAGCCTCTCTGGCTGTGTTGGTTATTAAAGATTTCATTGTTAATGTTTTTTTAACTCCTCATATCCTGATATTATCATCGTACATTTCGTTCCGGAGAAAAATACAGAGCAGAAATCAAAATTATAAAACTCCACCTGCGCTGCAGACGGGCACCAACTCAAGAGTCACACCAAGTCAACTGACTCACATCTTATTCACCTTCAAAATTGCATGTAAACACAACGGGTGGTGTTGAAGTCAGCAAAAACATTTATTTAAATGTGACAGTTAATTTTAAAAACTTAGATTATGCATGAGTATCCAGACAGAAAGTACAGTTTGATTATTTCCTCATTGGAGAAAGAAACTTTCACATGTCTGTATGAAGTCTACCTGACCAACAGGGGGCACTGTGACACTATAGATATTCCCCTTTAATGGCTCGGCTGGTTGTTGGTGGCAAAATGAAAAGTGTGTGCTTGTTTGTGAAGAAGAGATGGGGAGATTTTTTGTTTGTTTGTATCCTTTAAGCTCTTAATGTTGCTATTTGGCGACGGAGGGGTGGAAGTAACATGAATAAATCAATGGTAAACAGGTGGTGAAAATGCAGGTGAAGTAAAACCTATAGAGGGGCTTTGGAATGAAAAAAAGTCATAAATCATTTTTATGTGAATGAGTCACTTAACAATCTGTTGTTCCACCTTTTCATTCTTGGGACCATTTGTCCTGCTCTAGTTTTCACTTCAATGTATTTTTTTTAATCACCTCACACCTCACAGTTATTATCAATTAATTATTGTTGCTTCCATCGCTTCTAGCAGGGTTCCGTCTGCATGCACGTGAAACACGTCTCGCTCTTCTGCCCGCGTCTGCGTAATTCCACCGTAACTCTGATTTGGATCCTCGCTGTGGCTTCAGGCGTTCTGTAGTTTAAGAGCAGCTTAACCAGCATTACTGCTGCGTCATGTGCGCACTCACACACAAAGTGACACCGTTGCACACTCGCTGCTGTCTGGAAATCTGTTCCCAGCAGGGTGTTCAGCTCGTCGGGTCAAACGTCTCATGCTGACCACATGTCTCAGAGGATTTGTTTTTTTATCTGCTCAGTCTGTGGAGGTGCGGAAGCCCGGTGTTGTTGCAAATGTCAGCCTGCCTATCGGTATTTTGGTTCTGCACCCAGAGAGCCTTCCGAGTTGAAAGTGCTCGTGACGGGACGAATACAAATAACACAACGCACTCTTGAGTGTTACTATTCACTAGACAGTACAAGAATGTGGGCTGTGCTGCTGCTGTTAGAAGATTTCATGGGATGTCAGCAGCAGCGGTAGCACACATAATAAAATGCTATGGTTTGTTAAAGTTATGACATGGTTGGTGATGTAATGATTTGTATGCCTGTTATGTCCTCTGTCGTATATCCTCTTTTGTCCATATGTCACCATACAAAGTACATAAAGATTTCATGTTCTTTACTTGAGTATTTATAATTTCTGCTTCCTTAAACTTCCCCCTCGTACATCTAGTTTTACTCTACTACATTTATTTATTAACTTTAGGTACTATTTATTATGCTGCAAGATAAAACATTATAATGATAATGACACAAAAAGTCACGGATAATGAGAAAAATGTTAAATGTTAGATATGTTAATTGGTCAGGATGGTAGGTATCTGACATATAGACTATAGCAGTGGTCTGCGTGGCCTATAAATAATATCTCTATTTTTAGGCTATATCACATTACATGATGTCTATATTGATACTTTTCAATCTCCCGTAAAGCACTTCATAACACTTTAACATTTGTCTGTAATATTTACTGTTTATTCATTAGTAGTTTCTCAAAAAAAAGGGGGGAAAGCACAATCAAGGCACACAAAAGTTTTACAAACAAAAATAAACAAAGGCATTATATAAGCCTACATACTAATCCAAATCCAAACCACCACCTTGAGTCATTAACGTCACAACTGTGTACTCGATGGTCCCGATATTATTATTTAATGTATCTCATGTGGAACAAGCTGCAGTATCACAAGTATATTCGATATACCCCCCACCCTCGTGTCTATTTCTTCGCAATGAACTTTTGCTTTTTCACTTCACATTGTTCTGAAGTTGTTTGGATCAATATATTCAGCTCTGATTATGCCTTTACATCCTTCATCAGCAGGGGGCGTGGCACTATGAATACATTTATTTTGCCATTAATACATGTAAGGTTACAGATGTTGTACCTAAATCCGCCTGTGGGAAAATAATTTTACTCGTCTTAGACATTTGTTGTAACGAGACGGAGCTAGCTAAGCGTGGCTGTGTTTGTACAGTATGTGCGTACGTCCTGCAGCTGAATATTCTGTGGGCCGTGACTTAAAGAGGTTGTAGGTTGTAAATTTAAATTGACTTTTAATTGCACTTTAGATCAGTTATATAGTACGTTTATTGCCAGAAAATGACTTTTGATATCATAAGTCCATAAAATATCAGATACCTCCGATTAGCATGGGTGACTTCATGTTTACTTTTACTGAAGTTTGTGTTTTGGCATTTTTTTCAAAAACACTGTGTACAAGGTAAACAATGTCATTGCCTCCATCTTTATATTTCGTTGACTGACATGCCGGTAAGTAAGATTTGAGATAAATTCTGTTTAAAATGTTGTTCATGTTTATGGAATTTCTGTCTGTTATTGGGTGGAAACACCCTGCTTTTGTTGCTACAGCTTGAAATATGTAAATATGTTACCATCGACTTTATTTAAAGTCCTTCAGAATTTTCCAGTTGTAGGTCGTCATCTAGGTAGTTGTTGTTGCATCGTAACACATGTTTGCTGTTGTTTGCTGACGCCCCTTAAAGCTAAGCAATTAATTGATAGACAAGAAACAAAAGAAACCAGTTCATCCTCCTGTCATTTATTTTGATTTTGTGTCTGCAGCAGAATGAGTTTGGACTAATCTGTGGTGTCGCATGTCACCTGTGTGCAGAACATGCCTAATGTCAGAGACCACGACGCTTCAGTGTACCTGCGACTCCAAGGTGACGCCCTGTCTGTAGGTGGCTATGAGCACAACCCAATCTTCTGGGATGAGGTAAACCTGAACAGAATCTGAAACAGTGACTTGTCTGATTCTCTGCAGCTGTGAGATGTGAAACTTGAGTATTGACTGTGTGCCTGAGTGGGGAAATATACACCATGTAATCAAAAACTTCACTTACAAAGCTGAATTAATTCTTTCCATCAGTTCATCTCTTGTTAAGCCTTCCCCTTGAAGTTCATTACATGCTGCTGTATTAGATTGGATGTCAAACTATATTAGGACTCAAAAAAAATGTGAGCGTTAATGAACTCTCCCATTGGTGGAAGAAAATATTCAGGTTTCCACTCAAATTGAGGAGTGAATCTCATCAAATGACTTTATTACAAGTAAAGAAGATTCAAAACATCAAGTATATGTAAGAGAGTTTTCTTTTTTTCCCCAGATGGATGGAGTAAATTTAAGAAGGATGAGTATTACCACTCATATCTGCAGCTAGGAGCTAGCCTAGCTTAGCATAGCACAGGGAAGTAAAGTAGAGGGGAAGCTGCCTGATTTTTGCTAAAGTTCAGGAACGTGCCAGCCAGCACCTCTTAAGCTCATCGCTATAATTATTTTTAGTTTTTTCTCAGAATTCTCACTTTTTATGATTTGTTTTTTTTTTTTGTTGTTGACTTTGAAGGAAAACACAAAAAAGTCCTTTTTAAAATGTTTTACATTTCACAAGTATATCTGTGATAAAGATGTACAAAACTGAACTGTTAACATGAGTGTTTTTTTTTTTTTTTTTGCTGAGGGTTGCCTTCGGATGGCGTCTCTCCCTTCTTGAGCTGAACTATCTGACTGCTGGAGGGTTTTTTATAGATAAATGTTTATCTCTCTATTGCCTGCAGCCTTTAGATTTACCATTTGTAATATGCACACTGGTGGGCATAATAAATGTCCCATAGGAGATTTATACTCCTGGATTTCACTGCTCCTATAGTTTTCCTTTAAGCACCACCCAGAAACCTCATTTTTAGTGCCACTACTGGTGGAAATTGCTTTTATTGGAACGTCAAACCCAAAGCACTTATTTAAAAGAAAGCGTAAAGAGAAAATTATTCACACGTCTTTTTGGCAGTTATAAAAAGCCACCAGGCAGTTCTCTCAGACCCTGCACACTCACTCTTTAAAGGTTTTTTTTTCCCTTTTTTTTGACCTTGGAGATTGATCCTTGTAAAAGCCTTTGAATCCACAGGTGGTCTTGGGCTTTAATGGATGTGTGCTCTCTCTCAAAGACACTGCGTCAGAGCAGTTTGTCACCTGGGCTGGATGGTTTCGGTGGCAGGCATCACTGCTTCTTCTCATGCTTTAAAATTCTTCGGCCCTCACACGTTCCTGCTGTTTTTTTTTTTTTCCCTTTACGTTGCACCATAATCTTGGACCTGTATCACTGTCGAGCGAAGATTGCTATCAGTGGACAGATGAAAACTTATAGTCTCAGTCAGATGGGTTTTTTGCATGACACTGATAATATCTTGCTGCCTGCCAGACTGACTTTCATGACTTTCCGTCTGGCTGCCTGCCGCTTTACTGTCTCCTCTCTGGTTTTACATTTTAGAGGATTTCTTTGTGCAGAAGCAGCTCCTTTTGTTCTCGTTCTGCGGCTGAGCACCGCTTTGATGTCTTGAGGCGGATGGAGGGAGAGAAAGGAAATGGAGAAAGGAGAATTAGCACGCAGGCAGAGAGAATACCGGATGCCTGCTGAGTGCAGATGAGTGGGACTGATGGCTTGAGAGGGATTGAGAGAAGTGTGGTGTCAAGGACAAAGAACGCTGCTCCTCAGATACTCCAGCTGAGTGATGGTGCACTATAATAATGCAGAAACTCTCAGTTCACAATAAAAGCCACCGTCGGCTCACGCATCCCCAGTAATGTTCAAGTCTGAAAGTGTCACCACTGACGCACATTTTGAAGCCATAGGAAGTCCGTCCTCCATCAGTACTTTTGTCTAACTCCAGACCTCTACTTTACGTCCCACTCACATTTGGTCCAATTGCTTCATACCATGAAGCGATGGTGTAGTTTCCCCCTCTTCCCAGCCCCCCAGTGGCCTGCACTCACATTGCTCTCAGCCCCACTGGGCCTAAGCATGGTTGCCTCTTCTACATATGTCATCGCATTTTAAATGACACATTTATGGCTTTACGTCCTTCACCTTGTCCCGACACTGTTCCATGGTAGTGCTTTTGTGTTTTCCAGTTGCTACCGTATATTTGTGTCAGCCTGAATTTCGCATCAGGCCACCGTGAACCCCGTGCTGCCACTGTTGTTTTGATTGTTGAGAGGAATGGTCGCAATGATAATAAGTGTCACGTCTGTGTTGCATGCCAGTGCTGTGTGCTCGTTCGTGAGCAAACATACAGTGCCGAAGCACACCTCTTCCACCCGGACCAGGCCCAAGGAAGCGTACCATACTTGAGCACAGTACAGAGCACTGACACTAGTCAAACAAACTGGATATTCTGGGTCAAACGTGGTTGGGGATGATATGAAGGGCCTGCTTTGAGTGTCCCCTTTAAAGAATCACTCATATTTAAGCTGTAGCATTTAGGGCAGTTGATGGAAGCTGTTAACCTGAGCAGAGTATCGGTGCTCAAATCCTCTTAAGGTATTGATCAAAACTACCCAGTACTAAATTAATAACACAGTCTGCGGTGGTGACGAAGCTGAACGTGATGCTGTTGGCTCTTTGATGGCATTTTATGCTACTGAATGCTTCTATTCACATAATGGGTATAGAATGAGGGTATAAAAATGGGTATAGAAAAATAGAAAGTACTCTACTGGGGTATTAGTATACTGAGAGTATTGCAGTTTTTAAATAGGATACCCAGAACTATATATGAAAAGTGAAAACTCTGTACAGAGCATAGGGGAGCCCCGTGATTCAGGTTAGTGTAGGAGGAGAGAAGTTTTTGGCGATGCTGTCAACACTGTTTGGTTTTAGTTTTCAGAGCTAAAGGCTCCATTTTGGCTCGGTCGATAGGGAGGGAGTTACAGACGTCCAGATGGGAGCAAATTAAAGTCCGGTCGAGGAACTGATGAGATGGAGGGATCTCATTCAACAGATGTTGGTTCCCTGGTGGGAAGGAGTCGATTTGACGGATGCTCCAGGATTGTGTTTTGGCTGCAGCATTTGTCTTCCGCTCACATTTGGCTGCCTGTAGTTTGACTTGGACTCAATGCTCAAGTTCTTGTCAATCCTCCTTTACTGTATGCAGTAAATTAAAATGTACAGTCTCAGTCAGACTGGATTTTTTGCATGGCACTGATAATATCTTCTTGCCTGCCTGGCTGACTTCAGTGCGACTCAGACTAAGAGAGAACATACATACTTGATGACATTGGCTTTGAGCTGGAGCAAATCATCTTTTGGGAAATGGCAATAAAACTACGTTGCTTATGGTGATGTCCTTAGGGCTGGGACGCACCATTTTCCCTGACGTACGTATGTGAGGCGAGGTGACACAGCAGGGACTGTCTCTGTCGTAAATAGTTCTTGACTTGTCAGTTTTGTATGTCGCTTACAGAGAACTTTACTTCAGGATATCATAAAGAATAACAAGAGCTTAACATTTATCATGTGGTCAGAAACACAAATAAATATTAATGTTGCTCGGATGGATGTTCACAGATGGATTAATACTTAAGCAGCATTTTGCAAACAAGTGCAATATTAACATAGAATGTGTTTGTCAATGTTGTGCTCATAACTAATCTCTGCTGCCCTCAAGTGGCCGAAAACATCAATGCATCCACAAAAATTCCCCAACGTTAAAGTTTTTGCAGGAAAAAGAAATTACTTGTACCAAACTAAAATGACAACAATTACATGTCCTAATTAAAATCAATTTCAATTATTGGACACGAGATGTCGACCGACCCTTGAAATTGGGTTTTCTGTGAGTACAGAGAAAACTTACATTTTCAACAATGAATGTGAGAACGGCCTCATATTGTCAGACATATTATGACTAGAAGGGAAATTTAAGAAGTCCTGAAATTGATGTGTTCTTGTCAATAAAATGTTCAGCAGTAAAAGGTAAAAGCCCTCTCTGTCATCTTCCATTTTGTTAACTCACTTGGGTGCACCTTTTGGTCTTCATTTTGCATTTTCCCTTCATTTTTATCTTTATGGCTTCTCAGTGGAAGTGCATGTGTCAATCACACCATGTCCGTGCTGCAGGATACACAGTTTAAAAGGCACATAACATCCAAAATCCAAACCTGATTGTGAATCTCAACCAAGCCTTCCTTGCGACCGGAGTTCGAGGATGCCAGTTTCATCAGTAATGGTCCTATTTACCTGCAAAACATTCCAAAGGTGTCAGCCAACATGAAACATTTATTTATGTGTGTTTATGCCTCACAGGTATCTGATAAGTTTGCCTTCAGCCTGTTTGACCTGGACTGGGATGTATTCGTGCAGCATATTGAGGGGGCAATTAACAGAGTTCCTGTTCTGGAGCAGACTGGCATCAAGTCGACTGTCTGTGGACCAGGTATACACACACACACGCGCGCGCGCACACACACACACACACACACACACACACACACAGTCTATTGTGAGGGTCCTTGTTATATTCTTTAAAATCATGGATATTATGAAATCATTAGTCCCACTGCTGCCCATGTGTCAACACAATAGCAGAAAAATTATTGGAGGATGGATTTTCATTTCTTCGGGAGTTCAATTTTCAGCACTTTTTGGCATCAGGATTGGCCACCAGGTGGTGTTTTTTAAAATAGAAAGAAAATATTTTCAGCATTACCTCATTTGCTGGTTTTTATCCATATTTTAATTACGATCATATTGTACCATATAAGATCCTATACTTTCATGGTGACACCCTGCTGCGTGCCTTGCTGTACTTCCATCTTTACTATGGGATTTTCCAGGGATATACTGTACCAAAGTAGTCGTGTCTCAACCGAGTTGACTAGTTGACATAATGCATCCCCTAGCCTTCAACTTTTACCATCACAACCCAAACCTAAACATAACCCTAATCTTACTTTTACAACCAAGTCTTAGCTTTCAAATGGTCCTTTTGAAGTGGTGAAGACTGGGCCGATATGCCCTCACAGAGTAAAAGTTAGTCCACGCGAGCATAGCAATACAATCACACTCATTCCACTGAAGGCATCAATGTAAGAAAATCCTATAAGTATTACTTGCAAATGTGTTGTAAGATTATGCATTAAAGCAGGCAACAAGCCACTTTCATGGCACTTCTTAAATTGGACACATTTTAATTTGGAAGTGAAACGCTTCCATACTGCTGTCACGCATGAATACCTAAACTAGTTGGGCTGTGCATCATGTTTGGAGAGCAGAAGAGAGTCCTGGCTCACTGTCCTGTTGCTTGTTGCTATGCAGCCTGAAAATACGCAGTACCAAATTGGATTCCTCACCATTATAATGTCATGCAGCTGTTTGGAGACGTGAACCAAATGACAGGTGAAACATGTTTTTACACAAATACGCACACAGATGAAGTGATAGAGAACATCAAACAAGAGAAATTTAGAGGGAAAGCATGACCAGGCAACAAAAGGCAGATAAAATGAGCAGACATTGGCAGAGATGGACAAAATGTAATAAATGGAAAACATCTTCCTGTGGTGGGAAAGAAAAATCCAAGGCCAGAAGGCGAGAAAGGCAAGCTTAAAGGGAGAGGAGGCTTAGATAAAATTAAAGAGATACAAATCAAGAGTCCTGTTTTTGTTGCAGAGCAGCAACAGGTGAGCTTTTGTTTCAAGTATTGTGTTTACCTGAGAAGTCACCACATGGGGCTCCTTTCACTGCGAGCTCACCAAGTCTTCAGTTCCATGATGAATAATCAATAATATTATCTGAGTGTTCCGTGCCAGAGGGTAAAAAACATAGCTGAAGTCCTACAGATAAATATGTGTTGGTAAGCCACCTCTTCCAATGGCCGATTAGGGATTACGGTCAGAAATTACAATTAAGCGTGACATATTTCCGTGTGTTTTCAGAATCGTTCACAGCAGACCATAAACCGCTGATGGGAGAAGCCCCAGAAGTCCGAGGTTTCTTCCTGGGCTGTGGCTTCAACAGTGCCGGTGAGTGGTTCAAAGGGAGAGGGGGAGGGAAGGGGAGGGAGAGACCGACTCTCATGGCAATGGTGCACCTGTTCATTGATTGGCTGTTGGCGTGTCTCATGTAGCATCTAAGGATATTATTGGCTGTTAAATTAAGGGAGCGAGCATGGGATTTATCACCCGTGTCACTCGTAGAATACTCCACTATCAAGGGATGTGACAGACTGTTTAACCAGGGCATATTTTTGTGTGCTTTCATGCTCGTTTGCATATATTTTATTCAAAATATTATGAAGATTTGCTGTTGTCGATGATATATATTGCTAGCGTTTTATCACCCAGGCCTATGGGAAGCACATTTCTAGTCAGATCGTCAAACCTAATTTTCACTTAAATCACAAGATGGATGTAAGTCAGAGTTGTATGCCCCCAGATACTTCCTGGTGTTGCACATTCCCTTGAGGGAACCTTGAAATTAGAGCTAAAAAAGGTCAAAGGACTCTTCAAAGAGAGAATATGACACAATAAGCAGGAAGGAAACAAGCAAGGAGAGAAAGCTGAGTGCTTTTCCTTCGCTTTGACCCCGGCATCGCCGATCTCTGTGGACACTCTCAAGGCACAAATGAATAATGGAATGCTTTTCATTTCAAGTCCGTGGAGAACATCCATACCCACACACACGTCCAACAACAACCCAAGTCACTCCATTACTTGCCTCCTCTGACATTAGACAGGGAGAGATGTGAGTATCTTAGCAATCTGAAAACCAGAGAGGGGGCATAAAGGCTACAGCATATGCCATCAGCACTGACAGATGGCTGAGAGAGAAATTTTGTTTTATTTATTTTTCAGAATAAGTACAAAAGTACACAGGGTCAAGTTGTTATGGCAAGAGTCTGGGAGGTTCAAACACTAATGAGTGAACATGCACTGTCATCAACACTCTCACACTTTCCTCATTGTGAAGGAAATCTTATGAGGCAGAAGTGCGAAACAACCTCTTAGGGTCGGGACCCACCTTGTGATGACGCTGAGAGCCCTTTTTGTGTCACCTTGTGTTGTGTCCGTTGGTGAAAAAATGTTGGACCAGAACACACCGCAGCAACATCAGGGGACCACCATTTATGGAATAACAATGGTCGACCTGCCGTCAGTGCAAAGTTCTGCTGTGAAACCCGCAATCCTGGCATTCACGTGGACGCCCCTCGACACAGACCATCTGCTCCAAACACCCTTGAAGACCAAGCGGACTCTCCATGGCACCTGCACAACTTGTGGGTCCCCCCAACAGGACAAGGAGCCAGAACTGCTCAGGAACGTGACAAACATCTTAGTGTCCACAAGGCCTCCAAATTCTCCAGAAATGCTGACTGAGCATCCGTCGGACATGCCTGAAAAATAATGGTCCACAGAGGTCCCATTGTGCAACAAACTTGGCTTTTACCTGTTAAGACCCAGTCCCAGGACTCTGGGGCGTGATCCTGTGCTCCCCCTGTGTCGAGCATGAGTGTTGGTGGCAGAGATCCTTTGAGTACTGTGAGTTACAAAGTGGAGCCTCCATGGATCGTAATTTTTCAGCTACATCCCATAAATGCTCAATTTAACATACAATGATGTATCAGTTATGGGCATGGGCCATCAGAATCTGTGACCGCTGAAAGAAATCAATATTGTACATCTCTGCTTCCACACTTTATCAAAGCTGCGTCTGGCTCACTCCAAGGACTGTGGAAGAGAAAGCAGCAAGAGGGCACAAACTAAGTTGCGACTCTGTCCATCAGGCTAATTGAAGGTCATTTAGTATCTTCTTAACCATTGTCCGGTTAACAAGGGCTCATAACACTGCCATTTCTGAGCCGGGACTCCTTTTCTTTCTAATACATATTTGCTTATACCTTATTCATAAGACTAGTAGGCAATTACTGTATTAACAGAATATGAATCTGCCGTTTTGCTGGCTTTCTCTCTTACATATCATGTTATGAATAATGAACTACGAGGTGTCCATTATCAAGGATTAATGGGTAGCACTGTGGCCAGAACTGTCCAATGCACAGTCCATTAATTCCTCACTACAGGACACCTCAAAGGGCATTATTCCACTTATACCATGGGCACTTACCGAAGAAAAGAACATTAAGAACGCCAGTAAATAGGCAAGCTAAAAAAAAAAAATAGGACTTGGAAATGGGAGCTATTTCTTCTTGCTATGCTATCAAGATTCAGAGTCATTAGCGAAGCACACGGCTAACAAACACTGATGTCATTCTCTCCAAATTAATTAGTCATCAGCAAGCAAGAGGACAAACATGCTGTTGGCTACAGCCCGAAGAAGTGATTTGAATAGCAAATGGGAGGCAATTTATGCATTACATGGCCACCTGGTTGTGAGGATGAGTTACTGGAGGACTACGCTCAGCGGTGATATTCAAGCTCTGCCAAAGTCGTAATTTTTTATCAGATTGTCAGCAGGATTATGTAAAAACAGCTGGATGGATTTTAATTGAACTGTCAAAATGGAATTGGAAAAATGGGTAATGGGTCAAGGAATAGCCCATTAAAATGTAGCGTCCAACCAGATAAAGAAATTTTGATTCAAGGAAGCTATTGAGTGTTTGGCACTTGTTTATAATGATGAGGCATCCAGCCAGCATAATGTCACTGGAACGACTAAGTCAGTATCAGAACCATGAATTCACCCAGGTCGCAAAATAATAGTAAATTAATATCCTTCAGTTTAAGACTGTATTGAAAACATTACCTGAGGCTTTTAGAAATGGTGATTTCTCGTTATTTTTGCCTAGTGATGGCCTAAATGATGCTGCCACATACAAATAAAAGTGTCACATCCCTATCTGGATTGAGGCAGATGAAACAGTGCCCTTGTCCTCTGTTTTAAAGAGTCGTGCTGCGTCGGCGCTCATTGAAATGGACCCAGCATCGCCGGTATATCATTCCTGGTAACCGTGACTTGATAATTAGGGATTTTCTACGGCTTATGTACAGCAAGGATGGTCCAACCGATTTCCATTTTCCAGAGACGCCCAAACTTGCACCATGACCAAATGACCATTTTCACACACACACAAAAACAAAACATCCCAGCTTTTATCAAAACAGGAGCCTGCTCATGTCCTCTTTAGCCCTTGTTGCTATGTTTTTCCTTTCTGTATATCTGTCGCTCTCTCTTCCCCTGCCTCTTTGTCCTTCTGACAAAATCTGCTGTCCATTTCACTCGTTCACACAAAAAAACACATGCAGACTCGTGAACTCGCATAGCGTGTTTTTGTGTTTTTGGCTCAGTTCAAGAAAGACGAGAAGGGTAGTTCAGCACAGATTCAAAGTCGACAAACTCACATTAAGACATCAATGGCAGCTGGCAAACTTTAAGCCTCCAGTTTTTTTCTTTTTGGATTCTAGTGATTCTGACTTTAAATGCATTCAGTTGTTATTATGATGACGGTCCTTTAGGGATTATTTTATTTTTTTTTTTTTTTTTTTTTTTTTTTTTTTTTTTTTTTGCAAGCTGCAGCTATTACTGAGCTGCTCTTAATCAAAATGATGTGCACCTTCCCAAGGTATTATGGTTAGCTTAGGCTTTTTGTCAAATTATAAGGTACAGAAAATTGCCTGTGACAAAAGCAGCACATAGTGAAAGCTGAGAAAACGACCGGCATCATGCTTTTAATGGAAAATACACTTATTTGCCTTCTTGCTAAGAGTTAGAGGAGCGAGTCAACAGCTCTCTTATTTGCACAGTGGATGAATCATTTAGCAGCTGCATAGATTTGCGTATTATAGCATAAATACGCTGAGATGCTGCCAACAGGGTAGATGGTTGCCCAATTTTGCAGTCGTCACGGTCAGCTAAACTATCAGTCTTCTGGCTTTAACTTCCTCTGAAATAATACAAGTGTGAATTCAATCTTCTCATTCACAATACTAATATTTTAGGCAGTAATATTGTTGATGAGAAGATTAAAATTATACCCATGTCTGCGAATAGGAAGCTAGAAGATATTAAGCTTAAGAAACGTGGGAAGGGGATTCTGGCAGTAAATCATGAGCTGTAGAGATGCTGGGTGTTTGCTCCAGCTTACAGTCTTATGCCAAGCGAAGCCAACTATCTTCTGGCTCTCCACTACGGCCCAAAGTTGACTTTTTTAGATGATCCCTCTCGTTTCTTGACAACTTTGAACTGAGCCAGGTGAGCTGTATGCTCCGTTAACCAGTCTGGTGAGTGCATTTTCCAAAATGCTGGGGCCATTTCTTTACATTGAAAATGAGTATAGAGTGATTGGAAGTTCAAACTGCAGATCTCTGGGTGGGAAACACAAAACACCCAGTAGAGCCCATGCAGCCGCCCAATAGTCCAATTAATGGATAATTCCTGTATTTTTCAACCTAAGCCCTATTTTCTAGCCTTTGAAGGTAAAAAAAATTCACAAAATGACAAATTGAAACTCACTGCAGAAACTTTTTTCACCACTATCTATACTCAAAATGTTGCAAATGGTTAAATGGAGTAGATACCTACAGTGGAACACACGTGTGTTTTTGACTCAATAGCTAACACACTGTACTGTAAGACACAAATATTTGTATGGACTATAAATTCTTGTGTTTTTCCTACCTTTCTCATCCTCCGGGGTACTGTTTCAAAGTTTTCCGACGTTCATGTAAGAGAAACTATTTCTAAACACGCAGGTGTTTTCACTGTAGGTGATGTTACGAGACATTTTTTAAGTGTACTTAGTGGTGAAAAAAGCAATTTATTTCTGCTGTTTTGATTCTTTGACTTTCCCTGCGCTGGAACATTGTCTAGTGCTATGAAGCTAATTGGTCCGAGGGACCAAAATCCACACTGATGAAATTTTAGATGCACAAAGTTCAGGATATTTGGTTCTTATTTAATTAAAAATTTCTAGACCTGCCTCTTTATTCTGATCCAGACTGACATTTCCCTATTAAATTGTTAAAAACATCAACAATGCATGTTTAAACGAACAAGCTGGGTGAGAAACCTATGTACAGCTGCTGGGTCTTGTGGGTGAAAATTTAACAGTCTCATTATGAAATATCCATATGAATAAAAGGCCTTTTCCACAGAGCAGTGCCTTGGATCTTTTTTTTTTTTTGAATGTTATTCCTTAAATTGTTCAACCAATTTTAGCACTAATTTGACTTGGATGTCACCCGCATATTAAAATGCTTCCTGAACAATTCTTTTCTCTCTTTAGATTCCCTTTTTTTTGTGCTAGTGGCACAAATTTAAATGTCACCAGAGTGGGAGAGAGTAAAAATCCTAAAATAATCTGAGCGCAATATAGAGAAGAAGAAAAAGGGTTGGTAGATAATGTCAGAGAAAGGAACAAATGTTTGCAAAGCACACAAAAGCAATAATGGAGCGGGCTGGCGACAGGGAGAAAGGGGAAGTGCAAAGGCAGAGAGAGGGTGATGAGAAGACGAGTGGAAGCACGAGGGCTCCCACGCAGATTCACACTCAGACATCAGCTCGGTTATCTCGGGCGACATTTATCAGTGCCACCTTGCCTTACTGGTCGTCTCAACGTTGTCTTTCAAGAACTCCATCATTCCCTCAACAGCCTCCTCCCTCCGTCCCTCTGCGTCCGCCCTAGTCCATCCATCCATCCGTCCATTCCGCCATTCAAACCTCCACCCGGGCCTGGCCCGGAGTGACAGCGCTCGCTGATGAGTGAGGCGATGAGAGATGGAGGGCGAGGGGACGCCGTGAGAGACAGGAGGGATGCAAGGACACGCTGGCTGTGCTGCTGCATAGCGGTGCTGCGCTCGCGACGCATGCAAGAGCATATATAAGCAAACAACACTCATGATGTATGCAAATTCACAGCAAACGCAACGCAAGAAGGGGGTCGCTACAGGGGGAGCAGCGGATGGCTAACGCACTGAATTGCCGGTGTTGGTTTGTCGGAGGGGTTGAAGTAAGCCGAATGCTGCAGCTGTTGGGTGCAGCTGATGAGATCAGATCGCTCAGGGGCAGCTGTGAGCAAGGGTCAAATGATGGCACAAAGGTCAAAACAATCCTCTGTAGGTCACATGACATACAGCTGGCTGCAGCAGAGGGCGAGACTGCTCCTCTCTAGTCCAAATTAATGAGTCGTGCCCAACAGACAGGCTATCAGCGAGTGAAGGGGAGAGGAAGGTTCTTTTTTTTTCTTTTCCCCCCCAGCTCATCCATGTGTAATTGAATAAAAAATATTCTGCAGTGGATAGTGATTTATTTGATTAATTGTTGAGTTGGAAAAAAAAAGAAAAAAAGTCATGGTGCCAAGGTGACATCTGTGATTTGTTTGACCATCAGTCCAACATGATGATGTCACTTTGGGCTCTGAATATTTGCAATTTTTCTCTCTCAGCTGACGTTTCGTCTTCATTATGATTAGTGGCAGACAGACAAATGCATTATGAAAGTGATAAATGCAGCCAAATACCAAAGTTATTCACTCAAAGTCCTGCTCCAACCACTGATTAAAACCTTGAAAACTAAATTCAGTTTCAAAAAATGACATATTATTGTTTTATCATGAAAAGAAAAACAGCTTCTTGTCCTTGAAATGGATGTAACTGTACACCTTTGCCTCATTGAGGTTGTGGGGATCTATGAATGTGTCACTTAAGCCCCGCCCCATCTCCACTCACCTGCTCTGTCATCCTCCAAATTTTAAACTGGTCTACTATATGCTGCACAGTGGCAAGTTTGAACATATTTCAGCGAAACATGTTAAGAATTAGTTCCTTACGTTCTCTGTGTAAAGGACAGAATTCGTTTTTGGACACTGTCATTGGTGGATTGCAGAATAAAAAGTCCTCAGCCATGATGTTGCTTATCTTGGTCATAATGTGAGTCAAAATACAAAAAAAAACCACATTGTGCATATGTTAACACAGCTAACTAGTAACTAACTAACTTTGAGTTGCTGTTGAAAACGATTTTTTGTGTGTGTGTTTGTATCAGGTATGATGCTGGGTGGTGGTTGTGGTAGAGAGCTGGCTCACTGGATCATTCATGGTCGCCCAGAAAAGGATATGTATGGCTACGACATCAGGTACCACAGCACACACACTGTATTTAAAGGACTCGTAATACAAATTTCTACATTTACAAGTGATACTAGGTTTTAATTTTATTTGGGAGATGGATACAAGCGGCTACCTATCTGACCATTTAGTCTAGTAAATGAACCAATAAACTAACAAAATTGCAGGAAAGTAGATACTTTTTCACTGCTTTCCTTATTAAAAGAAAAACACAAGCCGTTGTCCTTTTTAAATTAACATTTCTTTTACTGAACTAACAAGAGCTTAACTTTCTTGTTAAACTTCGTTTAAATGGACATGAAGTTAATTGTACCAAAAAAATCTTTGATTTCTCTTCGCACAATCAGCCCTGTTTCGACCAAAATAAACCCTTAATTCACCGCACAAAATGTTAAGATATTAGACTGGTGTACTTTATGGATCCCAATCTGGGAAATTACTTATAGCATTCCTACACACAGTTTTTGTTTGCTTCTAATTGACGACTCTAGCTCACTTTTCTGCTGCTTCGTCTCTCTTCTGTGACCACCTGCCGTGTCTAACGTTGTGAGTTTTGGGTTTAAAAGTCCTCATCAGTAAGGAAATCACTTCCTTATTGTACGAAATTGGCTTCCGCTGATCTGTGTCCGTTTCCAGTTTAGTTTCAAGTTGTGTTCCCTGTTGTCTCGCTGTAATACAAGGTCATGACCTTGGCAGATACCTCTAAATGCACAAACTGCTGCTAGCTAGGCTAACACTCACTATAGCTACAATATAGGTACTTATGTAGCCAGAGACAACCAAGACAGCAGTTTGCCTGCTCTGATGATATATTTCCCCCTGTATTTTTGAGTGGTTCCTTAAAATATTGGCTGTATTTGAATATTTTACAATTTCCAACTTTAGTTTTAATGAGATCACCTTTGATGTGATTTAAGTCGTTTTCCCCTCCTGTCTTAGGCGTTTCCATCACTCGCTGACAGATAACCAGCGCTGGATCAGAGAGCGGAGCCATGAGTCGTACGCCAAAAACTACTCTGTGGTGTTCCCTTTCGATGAGCCGCTGGCCAGCCGAAACATGAGGAAGGACCCTTTTCATCAGGTACATGAGGGGGGGGTTTGACCTCCAGTGATGGTTTAATGAGGTCTATTGCTTGATGAGTTCAAGAACTGGAACCCAAGAATGTGTCACTCCGGTGCGAGTTAGTCAGCCTCCTTTCAGCTGTGATGAGTCATGAGAGTCTAGGCACTGCACTTTTGTCAAAGAAATCCTTTCTTGGGTTACGTTGTTAAAGATGACATAGTTAACTGCACAAAACATGGAAGGAAAAAAAAGTTTACTGAATTGTTTTATAACATTTTATACTAATCTACAGATTTTTCTTATCATACGAAAAAGAATTGTCAAATTTTGTATTTTATAAGATTATATATTTTTTGTAGATCTGGGGAACAAATACAAACCAGGTTTGTATTTTCAGTGGATAAGCATGGGAGAGGTAGGATACAGACCACACTTATTTGGAAAATGACTCAGTTTTTATCATTTTGCGCCACCACAATGGGTTTTAAATAAAACAATCAAGATGTGATCAAAGTGCAGACTTTCATCTTAAATCTAAGAGGTGTCCCCAAAATATGGCATTTACCCTTACAGCCATTTCATGAGTAACTCAATTTTCAGGGGCTCAAAAGTATTTGGACAAAGAGGTTTCATGGCCAGGTGTGCTCTTTTCCCCTGTTACCTCAAGACAAATGAAGCAGATAAAAGGTCTGGAGTGGATTCCAGGTGTTTAATTGGCTTTTGGCTGCTGTTTTACTGGACCATCAATATGAAGTTCAAGGGATTGAGGCCGTCATTAGACTGAAAAACAAATCTATTAGAGAGATCGTACATTCTTACAAAGAAAGAGCACTGGTGAGCTCCACAACAATGAATCAAAAGGCCCGGAAGATCACAGAGGATAAGTGAAGTGGATGACGGCAGAAACTTTTACGCGGTGAAGAAAAACCCCTCACCACATGGAGACACGTCAAGAGTACTCTGGAGAAGGGCAGCACATCATTGTCAAAGTCTGCAATCAAGAGACGCCTTCATGAATGTGAATAAAGAGGCTTCACAACAAGGTTCAAACCACTGGGAACATTCAACAACAGGAAGGCCGGATTAGACTGTGTCAGAAAGTATCTAAAAAAGCCTCCCAAGTTCTGGCAACAGATTCTTTGGACAGATGAAAGCAAGATAAAGTTGTATCAGAAAGATGGGAAGAGAAAAGTCTGAAGAAGGAAAGGAACAGCTGATGATCCAAAGCACCACATCATGTGTCAAACATGGTGGAGGCGGTGTTATGGGATGGGCATGTATGGCTGCCACTCACTGCTGTTTATTGATGATGTGACTGCTGACAGAAGTATCAGGATGAATTCTGAGGTGTATAGGGCTATAGGTGTATACTCTCTGCTCACATTCAGCCAAATGCTACAAATTTGAAAGACATCGCGGTGCAGATGGAAAATGACCCTAAACATACTGCCATGACTGCAATGACAAAACTGATGGCAGAAAGACCCACAAAGAAGCGGCAACTGAAGGGGCCTGCAGTAAAGGACTGGCAAAGAATTTCCAGGGAGGAAACTCGGGCTCCAGCGACAGGCAGTCGTTGGGATTTTCATCCAAGTATTAAAAACTACAGTCATATTTACAATCATGTTAGTTTGTCCACATACTTTCAAGTCCTGAAAATGGAGATACTCCATAAAGTGGCTGTAATGTCTTGTTTTATTTTTAATGTGATGGTGTGTAGACGCAAAATGATAAAAACTGTGTTAAAGTCCAGATACTTCTAGTGTATCGCAGAAAAAGGACAGACAGACAACTTATATCTTGTAGACAAATGAGGGGAAACTTTCTGGACTCAAGGTTTCCGAACACCGATGGGAGCAGGCCACTTCTGTATGGCTCTACTGCCATTATATGAACCGTTGTCTTTGAAGACTTCTGACTCTGACCGAGGTTGTGTTATTCCTTGCATTCCTTCTTTACTTTTACAATTCTTTTTTCTCCTCAGCCATTAATTACACTCCATTTTCATGTTTTTCTCCCACACATCTACCCACGGTCTTCACTCTTCCGTCTCTCACGTTGCATTCTCTCTTCTTAGCATCCTCCCCGTCGCATTTTCATCTTTTCACCCTGCTGTTCGTCCTTAACGCCACTGCCTCCTTTTCTCCCTGCCTCTGTCTTCTTACAATCTTCACATGTGTTTCATGCCCATCAGCATCCGATCGCTTTCTTTGAGACGGTGAATAAACATGCACAGAAGGCTGCTTAGACCCCAGGTGAATAGGAGGCGCTGATGCTAAAAAGGATTGTAGAACCAGCTCTGCGTGTGTGAGTGCTTTCATGTCTGTCACTGGATATTTTGTCTGTTGATCTGTGTACCAAGATATCATTCGTCAAATCCTGACCCTGTCCCTGCCAGAGTGTTTCTCTCTCTGCTGGCATCCTCCTCTTTCCTGTCTACTCTGCTCAGATTTAGAGGCAAAGTAGCTCAGACAGACAGCAGTTATCAGCGTAAAGCATCCCCAGCAGCCACATTTGTTAATGCGAGCTGCGCCAACATGACCATAAATTACACACTTAGCCTTGGTCTCGGATGTTTTTAGCTTTCTCTCACTTCTTAGCCCGACGCAAACTCTTCATGGGCATCACCGCCATATTTTAGGCGTTAATGACCCACTCGGCCCCGCTTTCCCGCTCCAGACTTCGTTTACCTTTTTTAATTGTCGCGATTTCTCCCGCCACTCGCACATTCAGGCGTCCGCTGAGAGCTGATTACTGTCACACGAGCTGCATTAGCGGTGTTGTCGGTGTGTTCACCCTGACACCCTTCATGCATGATTGCAATGCACAACCAGAGTTTTCTGAAGTGCAGAATGAGCACCTGCACGAAGGGACGGTAGCCCCTTTGAATTTTTTTCCACATTGTGTTTCGGACTAATTGCCGGCTTGATTTAGTCTTTTGTAAATTGGAGAAAAGCTCCACAGCACAAATGATGGGCGCGTTAGATTTTCAGAGTACGTTTCGTAATCGTAACGATTAGAGGGCCGGAGGCATTATGTTTTCAGGTTGTCTGTCCCTCTGCTGTGTGTCCATACGTTCATCATGACTGTTCTGATGAAGGCGATATCTCAAGAACGCTTTTGAGGGGTTTTCTTCAAACCTCGCACAAGTGCCCAGTCTGTTTCAAGGATGAACTGATTATGTTTTGGAGGTCATAGGTCAAAGGTGACTGTATCTATCACATCATAGATGTTGATGATTTAGATCTTCACCTGTGTTCCTGCTCTTCCATTTAAAGACGAGCTGTATATCCATATCTACTTGTGATCATTTTATACAATAACAATCTGACTCCCATACATTTATGCAAATATGGACCTACACCTTTAGAAAAAAATAGATTTTTACCGACCACACTACCACGTCAACCACCCAGGTACCCCTTCTTGACCCACCACTGTACTTAAACCGTCCACTTTGTATGCAGTGTGGAGGCATATAACGGCCAGGCGCTAATTTTTGTAGTTTAATAGTTGAATTGAATTGAATTGCATCACAAATTAGGAAGTCATTTGCATTTTCTCCTCAATTACTGGAATTCCTTTTGAGCCTGTGAACTATAGTATTGAGGTTTGAGGGTCTAAGGGCAAAGTGGGGGCAAATCTGTACAGTTTGTCAAAGCCCAGTGAGATAATGTTTAAATTGTGATTTTGGGCTATACAAATAAAATTTGGCTTGATTTGATTCTTGCAGTTGGAGGATTTACAAAAACGGTGAGATTGTTTTTGGATGGAGAGGGAATCTCTGGTAAAATTTTTAGGATAGTGCCATAATTTTAATTAAGATTCAGAAAACAATTTCCCCAGTGGGCAATTCAGTTTGCAGTTCCCAGTCATGAGGAGACACACAGAAATAAATAAGCAGCAGCATTATAACATCAACAACAACATGCCAGTGACACTTTTTTATTAAAACGTTCAGATAAACTATAAACCCATTTGATGCCTGAATTTATTTACAATTAGATAAAAAAAATTATTTGTGTTTTTGCTTTCAAGCTGATGCCATCTCAGCTGCAGTCTGAATGCAAGTGGTGTGATGCAAATATGTGACGATCGCCGTTAAGGGGTTAAAAACTGAATCTAAAGAATTCTGTGTGTTGCTTGATTTTTTTTCTTTTTGTGTGTGTGTTTATTTAAATAACCTGCTAGTGAGTCGTGTTATTTAAACATAAGGTACTTGTGTGCACTACAGTGCACCAACATTTCGTCAAAACTTAATTCCTTTTCATTTCAGCTCAAGACCTCAATTTGCTTGATAACAAGCATGGGGTCAGACGTTACCGCGTTACGTTCAGTATAATTATGACACCAGATTTGATGCGAGTGGGGAAAAGACACAAATAGCTCCTCTCAAGTAAGACAGACGGGCACCTTGAAGGAGAGCGCCGTGTCTGTGAGACTGGGTTGATCTAACCCTTGGCTGCAAGCCCATTAGAACCCTGCTAATCACTCGCTGAGAGCCATCACCTAGCAACTAGCCTTCCTTCTGTTGGAGAGCCCCAGATAAATGTAGCGGGTGGTAGAGAGAAAAAAAACACTGAAAAGGTATAATTAGTGTTTTTTTTAATGAGCCTCTGCTGACGATGTGGGCTATTGATCCAAATCAGGGCCGCTTATGATTTGGCCAAGAGGTTCTCGAGGAGTTTGGACGCTGTCACTGTGCAAATAACAAGACGATCTACTTTTAGGAATCAGAGATTGCTTCAGAGCACAAACAGGCCATCTCTGACTCTGCTGCTCACTCGATTTCTCCACCCCAGTAGCATGGATTGTAAGTATAGCTCGTGTGGGAAGTTTTGGCAAAAGACAGCTAGCTGCCTGCTAGGAGCAGAGTGTAGCTGAACATACCTACCAACTGTGGGCGACTGTCAGCTTTAACAAGGAGGATATTTGAGCACTGACATGTTGGATTTCTTATTTTTTGCGCTTAAAAAAAGGGTATTTATTTATTTATTTTTTCAGTTCCTCACATGTAAGATTGATTTGTAATGTTTTTGGCAAGCAGGTTTAATTTTGTTCATTTTTTTTCAGTTAGTTTTACGCTCGTTTGGTATCATGCTATTAATAAAATGGTCTTCCCCTCGACCCTGAATGGAATAAGCGGTAGAAAATGGATGGATGGGTTGAGACATCATCACCTGTGTATGTGAGACGACTCGGTTTTCACATTTCAGTAAAATGCTACAGAAATTAGAATTTTTGTAATTTGGTCAAGGTTGGCCAAGGTTTTATAGTCTACTAAACATTTCAGGATCTTCACAACAAAACTGTTTTGCAGCAACAGCTGAAGAGGCTTGGAACTTTTATAATATATAAAACAAAATGGCTCTACACAGCCATTGTGGTAAATCCCACGGCTCTGCACGCTCAGGGATACCGAATAAATTTAAAAACACATAAAATACGGCCCGTGGACCATCTCGATTTGACTTCAAAAGAAACATCTTCAAAGAAAAACAAAACTAATCCTCCCAAAAAGTCAATAAAAAGGCAGCATTATGTTATGTTAATGAACACTGAGGGGAGTGACGCCGTCTATATTTAGATTGCACTAAGGGCCTTGTTCAATTAGGTGACAGCTTAGATAAGTAATTGTGAAGACATGAATAAGGATGCTTGACAAGAGAGAAAAGTTGACTCAGAATATTGGGTTTTAACCAAGAGTGGACTTGTTTCAGAGGCAGTTTGATATTACGTATTCCAGTGTTCATGGAATACAACATCAAAAGACAATTTTCCGCCAAGCATGCTCACTGTGCCGTAAACTTGTCATTGTGGTGATGAGAAGGAGAATCCCTCAAAATGTTGTCTAGCATAGTGTGTATGGACAAACAAGGTCAGTTCAGAACGACCCATTTTTTCACCCTTCAAATACTGTAAGAATGCGAGAATGAATTATTTTTGATTCACATCTTTAAATTAAAGTTATTTGAAAAATCCAGATTTCTTTTAGCTTCGGCAGGTTTTGGTGCAATGATTCCAAAGTACGCGCAAACGTGACCTCCATGTGCTGATTCTAACTCATCGTTGGTGTGTGTGATTGTTTGTCTTAGGTGCTGACAGAGCAGGGCTGTGTGTTCCAGGAGAGACACGGCTGGGAAAGACCTGGCTGGTTCAACAAAGACAGGCCAGCTCCTGTGAGGCACTGCACACACACATATACCATTGATTTATTTACATGTGCATATTGACAAAAAGCCACTTCCGTAAGTAAAAAATAAACAGTTAAAATGCCAGTTGTTTAATTTGACTGCCAGTAATGGACTGCAGGGACACTGAAATGCTTTATCCTTCTCTGTACTTGGAAACTTAATTACCTTCTAACTGTTTCTCTGTCTTTTTTTTATTGTAAAGGTTAAGGACTATGATTACTATGGGGCTTATGACATTAAGAAGAACGTGAACTACAAATACAACGAGTTGCTGGGCGGAGAGTACACCTTCGACTTCCCTCCGCACCATGATGTGGTAAGATTCGCACAAAAGCAGAAGTGCTGCCTGTCAACAGGCAAGGCAGGGAACTTTTTCTCTGGTCCCCAAGTCTGCAGGGGTCCTCCAGGGGTGACGCATGGTAAACCAAAATAGTGGCTCAAAATGTGCAAATTTTGCAATGACAGTAGGAAACCTCCCAAAGGGGGCCCCACCATCTTGCACCACTCACTCCCATTGAGCTGCCAATGGTGCTTTCAATGTGTTCTCTGAAGTTGGAAATTCTGAGATGCCAGTCAGCTGCATCATTAGAAACTCCTAGTCTGGGACTTGGAGGAACTTCAGTAAGTTCCAGCTCAAAATCCAAGATGGCTACTCCGTGTATCGAAATAAGTTAAAGCTTACTAAAGCTAATTAATGTTTTTATTAGCAACTTTGTCTTGCACAGTATGATGCAACTTCTATCTGCAGACATGTTGGTAACGATGCTTTCACAAATAAAATACAATGTAGTGTGTTGTTTTCGCCTGGTATTTGCTAACAATGCTAACAACCGTAGCTGCTTAAAAATGTGTTTTATTCAGCAGAACAATGTTTGTGTATAACATAAACACAACTATGGGCTCAGCGATGAGAGTGGAGTGTAATTTTATAGTACGTAAACTCAGAGAGGCTCCGTTAAGTTTCACGGTTGCATTGAAAGCAGTCATCTCGTGTCTGGCGAAGAGAGGGAGACGCTTAAATGTAATGTCAGGGTCTGCATTAAATGTGTGTGTTTTTTAAATGCAGATTAAGAGTGAGTGCCTGTCATGTAGACACGGCGTGGCCGTGTTTGACATGTCCTACTTTGGAAAGTTCTATCTCACTGGACCAGATGCCAAGAAGGCGGCTGATTGGCTGTTCACCGCTGATGTCAACAAGAAGCCAGGTCGGTGTGCTTGGGCAAGAACACACACACACACACACACCCACACATACATGCGCATGCCAGATGGGAGGAAAGATTGACAGACTGAAGAGGGCAGAAACATGGATTGAGAGGCTCAACAAGATGCCAAAAAACAGTCCACTTTTTCCACAAAATCTCAAAATATCACTTCTAGTCAATGTCATGATAGTCTTTATGAGCTTCTGCGGAAAGTGATGACAAGTGAGTCTGCCGTACAGGTTTTTGCAATCCGACAGGCAGGCCTGCTTTCTGCCGTGACAGGTGTGTGCCGATGTGAAAATGGGCAGAGCTCCAAGTGCTCTACTCCACTTTTTTACATTCCTATGTGGGCACAGATCCCAGCAGGGGACAGAAAGGATGTGCGGGATGTGTGGGTAATAGAAGGGACTCCTTCTCAGTAGAATCTTGGCAGCTTGGTCAAGTCCCATTTAGGGTTCAGTTCAGTGTTGTACACATTTTTTTGTGTTTCCATTGTCAAAAGCTGTAAATGGTACCTTTACATTGTGAACTGTACTGTGCCAGTTTTATCACCCTTTGCTTGGGGTACCAACCGGAGCTATCCCGTACAGGCTAGACCCATTGCAGTCCGCTGATTGGTCGACAGAATCGTCACTTCCCCTGTGATGGTTAGGCGTCTTTCTCCTCCCGGCGTGCAGCATTTTCTCAAACATATCCTGTCTAACAGCTGACAAGAAACAACATGTAATGCTGGATGTTCTCTATATTTCATTTTTGTGGCTCTGGTTCCTTTGTTGACTTCGCTAGACGGTTACACTGTGTCGCGTTTCTATGATGTCACAATACGTACAAAGCTGGCACGGTCAGCCTACTCCACCCACCAGGTAGTAATACAGTCATCAGTGGAGGGCACGCCTCTAGTGAGCTCACTGTTCCCTAGTATCAAACTGAACTGAACCATGTTGCTTGCTGGAAACATGCTAAAGTGACCCATGCAAAATTGGGTTAAACTAATGGCACCATTCCTGAAAGCTGCTGCGTCACAGACAGACAAATAATGAAACAATAGACCTGTAGACTCAGGACATTAAGAGAAAGAATGAAACTGTTGCACCTGGTATACAGTGCCTGTGACACACATTTCATGTCAGTTTAGTTTGGTGTTACTAATTGAATAAGTCACATTTGGGCCGATTGTGTCTGTAGATCAACATGAATGTGAAAATAATCTTTTTGATCTATGTTTGCAGGTTAAACAGAGGCAGTTTATGATACCTACCATAAACTGTTTTTTGAATGGAGTTTGGTTCAAAAGCTCAGGTTAAACAGAGGCAGTTTATGATACCTACCATAAACTGTCTGTTTTTTGAATGGAGTTTGGTTCAAAAGCGTGTCTGCATCAAAGACTGCCAGGAACAGATGGTATTTTAACATTTGATGTTTAGTAATTCAAAAAATTTGAGCTGACCCACCATGTAATCATGAAAACTTTCTTCTATTTTTATTATTATATGAATGTTATATTATAAAAAAGAAACAAATTAATGGGAAAGCACTGTAACGAACAAAAAAAATGACTGTTACAAACCAACCAGGTAGACAGATTCATCAACTTTAATGGAGACAGACTGAAAGGATTCCAGCCACTGATCATCTACAACCACTCACCCCCCTTTCAT